>JAQQSU010008208.1:0-13014 GCA_028627135.1 Pseudochirops cupreus | reverse complement strand
TTATAGCCAGGTTCCAAAGTTCCCAGATCAAGGAGAAAATATTACAAGCTGCCAAGAAGAAACAATTTGAATACTGTGGAAACACAATCAGGATAATCTAGGATCTAGCAGCTTCTACATTAAGGGACTGAAGGGCCTGGAATATGATATTGTGGAGATCAAGGGAGCTAGGATTAAAACCAAGAATCACCTACCCAGAAAAATTGAGTATAATGTTCCGGGTGAAAATATGGTCATTCAATGAGGTAGAGGACTTTCAAGCATTCTTGATGAAACAACCAGAACTGAATAGAAAATTTGACATTCAAATACAAGAAGCACGAGAAGGTAAACATGGAAAAGAATTCATAAGAAACTTATCAAAGTTGAACTATTTACATGCCAACATGGAAAAACAATAATTATAACTTATGAAACTTTTCTCAGTATGAGGATAGTTGAAGGGAATGTAAATGCATATATATGTGTACAGACACATATGTCTATATAGGAGGGTATAGATGCATATGATTACATATGTGAGTGTGTGTATATGTGTGTACATAGACAGAGGGCACAAGATCAATTGAACAGGATGGGATAATATTTTAAAAGGTTAAATTGAGAGGTGGAAGAGGAATAGTATGAGCAGAGACAAAGAGAGACAGAACAGGGTTAATCCTCTCATATGGAAGAGGCAAGGGATAATTGTTACAATGGAAGGGAAAAACAGGAAGGCAAAAGGGAATAGGTCAACCTCACTGTCATTGAAGTTGGCTTAGGGAAGGAATGACATACACTCTAAACTGGGTATCTTGGCCTACAGGAGAGTAGGGAGGAAGGGGGTGAGAGGAGGGAGGATGGAGGGGAGGGCAGGTTTTGCAGAAGGGTTGTTAGAAGCACACACTTTTGTAAAGGGACAGAGACAAAGTCAACAATGGAACAAGTGAGGGATAGAATAGGAAGGAGGGAAATATACAGGTACTGGGGTAGGGAGATCCATCTTGCCCTACTGGAAAGTCAGAGGGGTGATAGGGAAGGATATAGGAGAGAGCTGATTGGGTTGGGGGAGGGGGTATACAATGGGATTGCTCTTTTGGGGTGCTGGGTAGGGGAAAGACAGGGAGAAAATTCATAAATCAAAATCCCATGGAAATAAATGATGTAAACTAAAAATAAACAAAAGTTAAAAAAACAAAGTTCATTTCAGGATTATCTCCTCCATGAGACCTTTCCTGAACTCTTCAGCTGTTAGTGCCTTCCCCGAACATTTCTTTCCATTGATTTTTCATATATTTCACATAAGCATATGTGTACGTGTTGTCTCCCCCAATGGAATATAAGTTCCTTTCAAGGCCTATCAATTTTACCTTGATTTTACCTTTGTAATATCTTTTACATACTCCTTTCTCCTTTCCCCTGAAACTGCCACCACTCTGGTGCAGGCTTTCAGTACCTCATGGCCTATACTATTGAAATAGCTTGCTGATGGGTCTGCCTGCCTTAAGTCTCTCCCCAATCCAGTCCATCCTGAACTCAGCTAGAAAAATGAGTCTCCAAAAGTCCAGGTCTGACAATGTCAGACCCCTAATCTCCCCTCAGTGAACTCCAATGATTTGCTATCACCTCTAGGATCAAATATAAAATCCCAAATTTGGCATTCAAGGCCCTTCATTGCCAGCACTCTCTACCTTGTCACTTACACCTTATACTCCCCACCCCATGTACTCTTTGTTCCAGCCACTGCCTTCCTTCAAACAGGACACTCCATCTTTCAGCTCCAGGAATGTTCATTAGCTATTCCCCATACCTAGAATGTTCTCCTTCCTCATCTATACCTCCTGACTTCCCTAGCTTCCTTCAAGTCCTAACTAAAATCCCACATTCAACAGGAAAACTTTCCTGATTTTCTCTTAATTCTAGTGCCTTCCATCTATTGATTATTTTCCATTTATCCTACATATAACTTATTTATACAAAGCTGTTTGTATGTTGTTTCCTCATTATACTATGAGCTCCTTGAGAGCAAGAACTCTCTTTTGCCTTTTTTCATATGGTCAGCATTTAACATAGAGCCTAGCGCAAAATAGGTTCTTAATAAATACTTACTGGTTTTTGTCTTTGTTTGCCTGATGTCTAGCACAGTACTTAATTTATTTTTTTTTTGATGAATTCATCCTACCATACTGGATTATAAGCTTCTTAAGGGAAGTCATCCTCGCATTTTCTTTTTGTTTCTCCAGTTGGCCACAACAATTTGCTGTAATTTACAATCACTGTTCTTGGAGCAATTGAACAAGGAAAAGGATAAAACATAATCTCAGTTATGGGGTACTCACAGATTGGTCAAAGATCAAGGAGTCAAAAAAAAAGAAACGTGGAATAATCAAGAAATAAAATAAGTTTAGCTGAACATCTGCAAGATTGATCAAGGCAGTCTGCAGTGATCAAGAAGACAGGCATCATGGTGGAGACTTTCTGTGCCCCAGTGGACAATTAAGAGCATAAATACTACCCCCAAATACTTAGGAAGTATGTCCCAGATAGATCTTCCTAGTTGAAGAGGGAAAGAGGGACCTAAATACAAGAAAATTCCCATGTTTGTCACTAACAAGTTTCCCAGAGACCAAAAGTCCCCAGTGGCTGAGACATCAAAGAAGGGAAGAGCAGGTGAAGGTAAAAAATCCTATATGAAGGAGAGATGAGAAAGTCACAGATCAGTAGGAAATAGGAAGAATGCCAAGAAGCCCCACTTAGAATAGCCAGGTAAACTGGGAGAGAATGAGTTCTGCGACCTGGAGCAAGTCACTTAATTTCTACCAGCCTCAGTTTCTTCATCTGTAAAATGGGAGTAACAACACCTACCTCCCAGAGTTGTTGTGAGTATCAAATGAGATGATATTTGAAAGTCTTAGAGCACTACGTAAATGCTATTATTACTAACTTGTAAGAGATGGGGGCTTTAATATCTGGATTACAGGCTTAAAATAAGACGTGATCCACCGTCCCCCTGCTACATATTTATTTCTTTACCAAAGATTCTGGTTTCCCTCAAAGATCAATGAATAGCTCCATGTGGCCTCTGGGATAATATACAAATTCCTTATCCATAAGAAATATTAGCTATAATATTGAAGTCCCTTCACAATCTGACTCCAACCTATTTTTCAAGATTTATTTCACATCACTGCCCTTCACATACTCTGTGCTCCAGCCTGGCTGGACTAACCAGAACTCTCAAAACTCGGTTCTTATTCTCTCTCTCGCTCTCTCGCTCTCTCTCTCTCTCTCTCTCTCTCTCTCTCTCTCTCTCTCTCTCTTTCTCTCTCTCTCTCTGTCTTTCTCTTTTTCTCTCTCTCTCTTTCTTCCATGGAATCTCACAAATCATCTCTCATGCATGGAATGCACTCCTTCCTCACTTTACCTGTCAGAAGCCTTGTTTTCCTTCAAAATTCTACTTAGGAGTCAATTCTTCCATGAAACTTTCCCTCACCTGCCTCCCCCCATCCCAAAAAAACCAGTTAACATTTTCTCTATTCAATTTTGTTGTTGAGTCATTTTAGTCATATCTTCCTTTTCATAAACCAATTTGGGGTTTACTGGGTAAAGATACTGTAGTAATTTGCCATTTCTTTTTCCAACTTATTTTATGGATGACTGAGGCAAACAGAGTTAGGTAATTTGCCCAGGGTCACACAACTGTAAGCATCTGAAGCCAGATTTGAACTCAGGAAAATTAATCTTCCTGACTCCAGGCCCAACACTCTATCCACTAGATCATCTAGCTTCCCATTCTAAATTGCACTGTATTATTATACTGAGCTAGGGAGAGCAATTAATAGTGCTGGACCTTTGAGTAAAAGACCTGTGTTCAAATCTATCCTTAGAAACTTACTGTTTGTGTGATTCTCAGAAAATTCACTCAACCTCTGTCTGTCTCCTCATCTTATAAAATGGGGATAATAATATCATCTACCTCCCAGGGATACTGTCAGCATAACAAAGAAATAATCTTTGTAAAGTGTTTTACAGACCTTAAAGTGGTATATAAATGCCAAATACATGTTATAAGTGTATGTAAATATAGAATATAAATAATACAATATAATCTCTTAAAAGGCTAGTACCTATTTTGTATCCTCAGGATACAAAATTTTTGTCTTTATATCCTAAGAACCTAGCACAGTAAATGCATATATTAAAATAATTAAATGCTTAATAAAATATTTGTTAAATTGAAGTTCATTCAGATTTTCCTATGAATGGCATCTAGGATGCAAAAAAAAAAAACTGAGTGATTTCTTTTTTTCTTCCTCTTTACTTTTACTCCTTGGAGGTTTTTACTCATTGCCTCTCAGATTTCAGGTCCTATGATGAGATTAACAGGACTGCAATGAAAAGTGCAGGTTGAACTTCAGGGAGTGATAAGGTTGGAGAAGTTAGTGTCATGCTCTATATCCCCAACATTAGCCATTTCTCCCACTCTTCCAACGGTGGAAGTCAACTCAGCCCAGGATCTATGTGTGCTCAGAATCAGCTAAAGTCAAATGCTGTGCTTCATCTCAGAACACTAACTAATGGGGCTCATTGTTCCCAGGCTTTGAAGCAGCAACTTGGGAGTCAATTCAAATATGGAATTAAAATGCAACCTGACTAAGAAGATGATAGAGAGCAGCTAGCTTGTCCCTGAGTTCAAGTCCTCAGGAACAGATTAATTATATCAAAAGATACTTAGAAAAAATTTAAGCATGTGATTATTAAATTATTTTTAAAGTTTCAGAGTGGGTGGAAGACCTTATTGTGGAAGAAGAAATGGCCAAACATCTCAATATTCAAAAAAAAAAAGAAAAATGTGAATTCTTCAAATTAGAGGCCAGTGAGTTAAACTTTCACTACTAGAAATATTAAATTAATGAAGTAATGCTTTCTGAGCACTTACGAAGAAAATTGCTATTCATTACAGGCCAAAATATATTGATTCATTATGAACAAATCATACTGGGGCTAATCACATTTCTTTTCTTGACACACTTCATAAAAGACTAGATAAGGGCAATTCCATAGATACTTTTTATATAATTTACTGAGGCATTTGACATAGTTTCTCATCTTGATACATACAGAATGAAGAGATGTGAACTAGGTAGAGATATAATTAGTTGTATTCAGGACTTATTATGTGACTGTGCCCAAAGAGTGTGGATTAATGAACTGAATCAACCCTGACAGAAGTTTATAGGGCAGTAATTCAGAATTCTTTCCTTGGTCGTGTTCTCTTCCACATTTTTATCAATGACCTGAATAAAGATATAGATGGGATGTTTACTACATCTAAAATTAATACTACATGGAAGGGATAGGTAATACCCTCAATAAAATTTGGACTCAAAGAAATCTCAGCAGGCTATAACAATGACCTAAAGTTAACAATACAAAATTTAATAGGGAAAAATGTAAAGCATCATATTTGAGTTTGAAATATCAACTGCACAAATATAGAATGGGGAAGACATTGTCCAAAGACCTTGGGGTTTGATTGCATTGCAAGATCAATACAAGACAAACATGGCATCATGCAATCAAAAGAGAATGTGATCTTAGACTATATTCTTAAAATTATAGTGTCCAAAGTGAGAGAGGCCTCTAATTTCAGTCCTCTTTCTGGTCAGACTGCAAAAGAAATATCATGTTTTTGTCTATATACCACATTGAAGAGGGAGGCAGTGACAAAATGTATGTCCAGGGGGATTGACTAGATTAAAGGCCATGTAATTTCACAAAAATATAGAATATAAGAATCTAAAAGGAATTCAGAGGTTATCTAGACAATCCTATACGTAAATTCCTTCTACTATATCCAAATATCCAGGCTTTTCCCAAAGACCTCTTGAAAGGATTTGAAGTTTGGACATTGACTACAAATTCAGTTTTTCTTCCATTACACTCTCTTATGTACAACATTGAAAGGAGCTAGAGATATTTATTCTGAAGAATAGAAGCATTGTTAAGGGAACAGGAGAGAGAGATTATTACTTTCTTTAAACATTTAAAAGTACATTTGTACAAGAGATGTTGGACTTGTTTTGCTTCATCCCTACATACAAAATCAGAACTAATAAATGAACTCTATGAAGAGAAAAAGTTTGACTCAATGGGAGGAAAATTCTTTTTTTCCTATTAGAGGTGGCTATAAATGGTGTAAGCTATATCAGGGACTATACAAATGCAAGAGAAATTTGGGGATTTTGTACATTCCAGGTTATTGATAAATACATAAACTAATGTGAGCAGGCAGAAACTGAAGTATATCAATATGCTGAAGAGATGGCTCTGCTATTAAATTTAATATGTGTCCAAGAAGAGGGAGTCTACAAGGATCTGATACTTTGAACAAATAGAGAAGATGAGGAAGAAGAAAAAATTAGAAATGATTTGGTTACTGTTTTTTGATTGAGATTTTGCTTGAGATGAATGAGAAACAGTAATAATTACTCCCAAAAATCCATTTTAAAATAAATACAATCTATATAACACAAACATTTGTTATGATTTCATATAACCATTTAATATCAAAGCTAGGAGGGATAGAAAATGCTTATCTAGTCCAACTTCTATTTTCAGATGAGGAAACAGGCCAAGAGAAGAAATTAGTTCATACAATGAGAAAGAAGTTAAAATTAGTTCATACAATGAGAAAGAAGTTAAAATGGGATTATAAATCAGGTCTCCAGACATCCAAACCAATATCCTTTCCATTTTCTCTTTATAAGTTTGAGCTTAGATTAAGACCTATCCAGGGGAAAAAAGAAAGAAGCTACTAAGAATGGAGTGACCTTGCTTGAAAGGTAGTAATCTGTTCAATGCTGAAAATCTTCAATCAGAAGTTGGATCACCATTTTCCAGGTATGCTAAATTCAGGTAATTCATCTTATACATAGGTTGTATATCCTTCTTGTGTATAGTTAATTAATTAGGTAACCTCTGAGGTTCCAAAATAAAAAGTCTGTCACACTCTGATCTCATCTAGACCATAGACTGTTAAGACTACCTGGGGGAGAGGGAGAACACCAACTTGAAGGGTGGGTTGAAAGTAAAGAGATGTCATATCCCTTATTAATTGAAAATAATCACTCCACTGTCACAGTATGATTAGAGGTAAGATTATACTTCTCCCTGCTTAAGATAAATAGCCACTCTATTATAGAAAGTAGACTGATTCTCTCTGCAAAGATAGTGGCCACAGTTGGCTGGCATGTACTGTCTTCTCAGATTATTTATGACCTTGACTTGTAGGATAAAGAGTCCTATGACCTGGGGCAGAGAATATATATAGAGTGGTTCTTCAGCACCTGGCACGTAATTAATGAGGAACATGGCAAATGGGAAGTGAGCAGAGGAAATTCATACAACTAGAGAATCACAGAATTTGAAGAGATCTTAGAAGAATGTGCATCTTCGTAACTTTCACTCATTAGATCTTCTAGCTTTACCCCCTACCAGATTAGGAATCCCCTTTACAGCACCCCAATAAGTGCCAACCCATCCTGGACTGGATTCTAGCAAAAGGATGTTACTGCCTTTTAAGGTAGCCTGTTCCATTGTGACTCAGCTCTTGGTTTGGTTTGGTTTGGTTTGGTTTGGCTTGGTTTGGTTTGGTTTGGTTTGGTTTGGCTTGATTTGGTTTTAATTTATCTTATTTTATTTTTCATTTACGGAATAAAACAAGTATGATTGACAACTTTTAATTGAAAGGCAGTGAATAAAACATTATAACTGGCATCAAGAAGACCTGGGTTTGAATCTTACCTTGGATACTTACTACCTATATAATTCTGAGCATGTAATTCTTGGGCCTGTTTCCTCACCTGTACAGTTGGGGGGTTTGGAGTCCCTCTGTATAAAATCTCCTGCCCCTAAATGTTCTAACATTCCTCCTAGCTACAAATTTCTGCTCCTGTGGTATAATGAACTATGAAGAAAGGACAAGTGGAAGGAGAACTAGAAATCAGGAGATCTGAGTTCAAATCACAGTTCAGTCATTAATTCATTGTGAAACCTTGATCAAATCACTTATCTGGATCTCAATTTCCACGTGTAAAATTAGGAATAGAATTTGGTGGTTTCTAAGGTTTCTTCCAACCATGAAATTATAGGAACTGAGTCTCAAGATACCTCTATATCTATTAATATTCATGGTTTGAGTTTTTTTAATTAGTAATAGGTATTTTTACTTTCTTTCAGATGAAGCAAGTTCATGATGAAAAGGGGAACCAAACTATCATCTCTGAGTTCCTTCTCCTGGGCCTGCCTATCCAACCAGAGATGAAGGCTCCTTTCTATGCTCTCTTCCTGGTCATGTACCTTACTACAATCCTTGGGAACATGCTCATCATATTCTTGATATGTGTAGATTCCCACCTGCATACACCCATGTACCTGTTCCTCAGCAACCTGTCCTTCTCTGACATGTGCTTCTCTTCTGTGACCATCCCCAAACTGCTGGTAAACATGCAGAGCAAGAAACCAACCATCCCCTATCCTGGCTGCCTGGCCCAGATGTACTTCTTCCTTTTCTTTGCAGACCTGGAGAGTTTCCTGCTGGTGGCCATGGCCTATGACCGCTATGTGGCCATCTGCTACCCACTGCATTACACTGTCATCATGAGCCCCAGGCTGTGTAACTCTCTTGTGGTGCTTTCCTGGGTCCTTACTGCCTTCCATGCCTTGCTGCACACCCTGCTCATGTCCCGATTATCCTTCTGTGCTAAAAACATTATCCCCCACTTCTTCTGTGACATGTCTGCCCTGCTGAAATTGGCCTGCTCAGACACCCAGACAAATGAGTTGGTAATCTTTGTCATGGGGGGCCTGATTCTGGTTGTGCCATTCCTGCTAATTATCACATCTTATGCACATATTATCTCTTCTATCCTCAGGGTGCCCTCTGTAAGGGGCATTCGCAAAGCCTTCTCTACCTGTGGCTCCCATCTCTCGGTGGTCTCTCTCTTCTATGGGACAGTCATTGGCCTCTACTTATGCCCTTCAACAAACAACTCCACAGTCAAGGAGACAGTCATGTCAATAATGTACACTGTGGTAACACCAATGCTGAACCCCTTCATCTATAGTCTGAGGAATCAAGACATGAAAGGGGCCTTCAGGAAGCTCCTAGCAGCAAGAAAATTTCCCTTCTCTCTGAGACCATAACACTGAGACTTGTAGCACTATTCTTTCTAATGAGGATAAAAATACATAGTATGATATCTCCATAATGACAAAGTGTATTACCTTGTCTCATTGTTTTCATTTTCTCCCATTCTTTTCTCATAATCCTTCACAGCACTCTCAGATTATTTTTTTTCTAAAACATCTCTTTCATTACATTCTTCTCATGTTTAAGAACTTTTCAATATTCTAAGGCCCAACTGACTTTTTCTCCCTTACCTTCCATGCTTCCCTACATATAGTCTACATTCAAAACAACTTGGTCTCCTCATGGTCCCTACATATATCACCATGCCATGTGGATCATTATGATTATTCCATTCTCTCTATCCTTCAAAATCTCCTCTTCATCCATTAATTCATTCATTCAATTCACATTTGTTGAAGAAACATAATATACTATACCCTGCCTAACATACCAACTTCCTAAAGTCTTCCCTGACCATCCCATAGGGATGTCAATGAATCTTCCTCTGAACTCCTAAGTCATTTAGTGTTTATGTCTTATATTAGCAATTCTTTATGTACAAGCTTGTAAAATCTTTCCTATTGTGTCTTGAACATTTATTTAAATACTCCATTATTGCTAAACTTTTCTTATGAAAATGTCCTGCCTCTGTTATTTGTGAGATTCTTTAGAACAGAGACCATGTGTAATATTAATGTGATATAAGATCTTCCCTACTCATTAATAGGCCTTACATCGAGCCCATTAAGGGAAACTTGCTTAGGGAAGGCTTGCTTGCAGAAAGGCTTTCACATCTTTTGCTAATTTGTAATTAGGTACTGAGTCATGAGGGTTGTGATGCCCTCTGGCTCTGAGAAGTGTATATACACTCTGAGTTGGTATTTTGTTTTGGAGGCTCACTTATGAGAAGGATCTTGTGATTCCCTGGTCGAGATTCTGAGTGGCCATATGTTCAGAGCTCCCTGGCTGCACAGATGTAAAGGCTCTCTCAATCCAGGAATATATGTAAAGTATATTGCAATATTGCTTTGATTTGGGTAGTCAGAGCCTGTCTGTTGGTCTGTATTGCTCTGCTTGTATTTTTTTCTGAAGTTCAGGGTGCTGACTTTTCTCCTGAACTAGTGAAGGTAATTAAAAAAGATTGTTAATCCCTTGAACAGCTATCTTTTCTAGTAAAGCAAATTTAAGAACCTGTGCTAGCAGCCATCTTGAGTATGTCAGTGTGGTTGCCACTACGCCATGTCAATTATCACTATCAATATTTGATGTTAATAGAGGGTTTCTCAAAAGTCTCACTGCAGTTTTAAGCAAATAAAAGCATGTATGGGATAATCATTAACCATTAAGTTATTACTACTATGATTAGAAAACATTTTCACTCTCATTTCTACGCTAAGTTGAGAGAATGCCCTGATTTACACCCTCTTGCCAACTCCAATTGGAGAGAAGCAGAGTCTAATTCTGTTGCTGCTTCTAAGCCTGACCCATACCTCCCATGTGATGCATAGCAACAGCAAGCCTGTCTCTCCTACCACTTCTGTACATCCCTGAACAGAAAAATTAGTAATGATTTTTTAATTGTCATTCAATAAATAAATTTTATATACACACATATACATATATAAGTATACATATATATGTGACAAAAGATCTAAGAGCTAAAAATTCTTTTAGGATCATAAGCTAAGAATCAATGGACAGCATGGAACAAATTCTAAAGGTTGAATTACATTGGATAATAAATATATTGAGTGTTTTAATTCAGCTTTTTAGAAAAAACACAGTTGAAGGAACAATTATGTAAATTTTAAAAATATCAAAGTACTAAAATTGCTATTATTTTTAGTGCATGCCTCAGACACAACCTAGAGGAGAGGAAACAGGTCACAATTTTGTTAGCTATGCAACTGTTAACCACCTTATAACTCTAGTAGCACATGCAGTACAAGAGAAACACAGTGAAAAGACACAGAAACAAGATGCTACTTGACCCTTGTAGCATGGCTTACATGCTGCAAGAAGATCCTCCTAGGTGTTGCTTTGTCTCTTCCATCTCCCATGTTATAAGGTTATAAAGGCTAGTCTCAAACCAGCAGCAATATTGTTTCCCTATGCTTTTATATACTTCTTAGAAGCATATAAAAGGATATTAAAGGCTGGTGTAATTCAGAGGGATAGTCCTCATAGTTGTTGCCTTCCTTGCTGACCTCACAGCTTGGCTGCACTGTCTTCTTCTCTGTGATAATGGTATATTCCATCTTTTTCTTTATATTTTTCCAGAGATAAAACTTGGGTTACAAGGACTACAAGGTCGATATTAATTAACATTGTGACATGGCAACCCCACAAAAAGCTAATATTACTATAGGTCAGACATGGTAACAATCCAAATTTTCTCCAGATCTCACTCTTTCCAGTCTAAGACTGGTTCACTAACCCTACCTGCATCCACTTTGGCAGGTGAGGGTGATTCTTGGGGGGTTGGAGGGTAAGGGAAGGGGCAGGGGGGAACAGTTCTCAGGGCTATTCCTCTACTTCTCAAGGTCCTAGAGATAATCCTCATAGGTAAGTATTCTCACTCGCAAGATAACTCATTAGTCTCCCACACTCATGCTCTGGCATGCTTGCCTGTGTGGGAGTGTGTGTGTGTGTGTGTGTGCACATGTGTGTGTGTGACACACACAGAGTATTCTGAATAATAAATTAGCCACTAATAATTTATCTTGACCAAAACATTTACTGAAAATATAAAGCAAACATTTAATACTTATATAACATTAAACCCTTAAATCTTAATTACACTCTCCCATCAATGCAAATAGTATCTATGGAAAGAATGAATGTACATTTCAAATCCCAGAGTAGTCATGCACATATGGAGAGAATCTATGTGGCCAAAGCCTATGAAATACCTATGAAATTATACACTTTAGTGTCCTCTTTCTTTCTCAGGAGTTGTTCATAGAAGTTTCCTGATAGGCATAGTTTCTGTGATAAACAGATGATTTTACTGCTAAAGTGTGCTGATCCACACCATGCTTGACTAATATTTCACTGAACACAATCTCTCAGTTGAATTAGTCAGTGGCTTCTCTTATTCTCTTTTTTAAAAACTTCTATTAATATCTTTAATACTATCATCATAGACCAATATCTTACACCATTTATCAAGATAAGGTCAAAATGGATACATTACATAGAGATTTTACAAGAATATTAGTAGAATATAAATATTATTTATAAGACTTATGGATAGGTGAACAATTTATGAAGAAGCAAGAGATAAAGAGTAAATATAGGTGTAAAATAGATAATTTTGCTTGCATTGAATTTAAAAGTTTTTGTACAAATCAAACAAATGTAGCCAAGATCAAACAAAAGCAAATTTTATAGACAGTTTATTAGATTAAGGTCTCATATCTAAAATATGTAAAGAACTCTGTCAAATCTATAAGAATGTCATTCCCCAATTGATAAATGGTCAAATGAGATGAACAGGCAGTTTTCCAATAAAAAAATCAAAACAATTTATAATCATATTTTAAAAGTGAACTAAATTATTATTGATTAGAGAAGTGCAAATGGAAAACAACCTGAGATATCATTTTACAATGACCAAATTGACTAAAATGATAGAAGGAGAAAGTGACAAACGTTGGAGGGAATGTGGAAAATTGGGACATTAATTCTTTGTTGGTGGATGTTATGGGAATCTGAAGATCTTCCCTGCCCCTAGGCCCTTTGCTAAAGTGGCTACGTGACTCTGAGGACCCTTGGATATTTGAAAGTATACTCTGTTCCCTAATAGGCTGAATGTGGTCACGTGGAGCCTGTGGCGCCAG
>JAQQSU010008207.1:0-13015 GCA_028627135.1 Pseudochirops cupreus | reverse complement strand
TGTGTGTGTGTGTGTGTGTGTGTGTGTGTGTGTGTGTGTGTGTATCCTAATACTGAGAAAAGTCTCATGAGTTACAAATATTGTCTTTCCACGTAGGAATGAAAACTGTTCAACTTTAATAAGTTCTTTATGTTTTCTCTTTTCTGTTTACCTTTTCCTGCTTTTCCTGCTTCTTGTATTTGAAAGTCAAATTTTCTTTTCAGCTCTGGTCTTTTTATCAAGAATGCTTGAAAGTCCTCTACTTCTATTTGAATGTCCGTCTTTTCCCCAAGAGTATTATACCCAGTTTTGCTGGGTAGGTGATTCTTGGTTTTAATCCTAACTCCATTGATCTCTAGAACATCATATTCCAAGCCCTTCAAACACTTAATGCAGAAGTTGCTAGATGTTATATTATCCTGATTATGTTTCCACAATATTCAAGTTATTTCTTCCTGACTGCTTGTAATATTTTCTCCTTGACCTGGGAACTCTGGAATTTGGCTATGATATTCCTAGGAGTGTTCTTTTTGGGATCTTTCTCATGAGGTGATCAGAAAATTCTTTCAGTTTCTATTTCCCTCACTGGTTTTAGAATATCAGGGCAGTTTTCCTTGATGATTTCTTGAAAGATGATGTCTAGGATCTTTTTTTGATCCTGACTTTCAGGTAGCCCAATAATTTTTAAATTATCTCTGCTGGATCTTCACCACAGTAGAACTCTGCTTCCAGAGGGGAGAGCTTTGTCCCAAATCACTGGGGTTTTCACTGCTGCTGGAGCTAGTAGGAGGGCACTGTCTCTACAGCCCCCACCAGCTTTGGCATACTGGTCACATACCTCAGGACTACCACCCAAGACTACAATCCAGATCCAGGCAGGTTAAAGCTAGAGCAATTACTCCTCTGATTGGTTGCTTGTCCCCGTACAATCTGCAGTCTGGGAGCTCTGAAGCAGCCATGTGGAGGCAGCTGCATGGCCATGGTGTCTCCAATGCTTCTTGCTCCAGGGTCAGAGGCCAGACTACGCCTCCATGCCCTCCAGTTCCAACAGAGTTCCACTGATCTTTCACTTTGTCTTTGGCATTTATGAGTTGCTCTTTCTGGAAACCACCACACCTGCTGCTGATCCAGTCTCCAGAAGTTCGGTCCAGTCAGGGCTGCTCTGGGCCTAAATCTGCAAGCTCACATGGGGCTGTGCTCAGCTCCCAGCACACTGTGATAGACCCTTCCTGCCAGCCTGATGGGCTGCCTTCAGTAGGTAATTTGTTTCTCTCCATCATTTTGCGGGTTCTGTAGCTCTACAATTTGTTTAGTCATATTTCATAGGTATTTGAGGTAGTTATAGGAGAAGCCATGGAGTTTTTCTCCTTCTACACCAAAATCTTGGCTCCTATTAGTGTATTTCTAAAATTTATGTTATTTCTATATGTTCTCTTAGCTTGTGCAAATGAGAATCCTTGGGAAAATATAGGGGTGTTATTTTTCAAGGTTTGAAGGTTTATGGATACCTACATGCAATTCCTGAATGTAATTAATTTCAAGTGATATATTTAAGGACAAAGGAAAGAGAAGACACTGAGTAAGTTTCAAAGGTCTGGCAAACTTTGCTTTTGTGATAAAGCTAGCTAAATAGGGTATGGTCTTCTTGGCTTATGAAAAAAAAATCTCTCCATTACTAACACCTTTTTGACTAAGGAATTTTGTGGTATCTAAGAATTCTGTATAATACCTTAGGAATTTATGTTACTTAAGGACATTTTACACTAACTTGGCTTAATGAACTCCAATTTTAAAGGTTTATTTTTGTTTTAGGGAGGAAGAATGAGATATCATTTATAACTTTCCAATTAATTTTCCTCATAAAAGCTTAGCAATTATTTCTCTTAACATCAGGGTAAATTTTAAATTATTTTTTAAAAGAAATGTTTTGAAAAAATTCTTGCGTGATTTTTTTGAAGGCCTACTAAATTTCTAAGATAATTTATTGCTAATTTAATGTAAGGAACTAGAAAGCAGAAGAGATCTTGCTGTTTTGATCTGAATTTGTAGTCATTCCATGGCCTAAGCAAGAGTCATATGTAAAAGATTTAAAATACTGAAATAATTCACTCTCCCAGACTGGGTATAAGTAGAGAAAGATAAAGAAGCTTGTAAAACAAAGAAGTATATCTATTCAGTTGTGAGATCAAAGTCTTGCCTTGTTTAAAGCAAGAAAGTTTGGGGACAAAAGGGGTTTATCCAAGCCCCTCCTGTCTCTAGATAGTTGCTCTGGATACCTTTGTGTCAGTTTCAGATGGTTTATGTATGCTGAGAAAATGTGAGGAAGTATTTTAAGAATATAGAAAAATTATGTAATTTGATTTGATAATTTGAGATGGCCTTATCTGAAGGATACTAGCCTATATTTATGCTGTTTAAGACTTTTTCTAACTGCAATTTACTATTGTTTTAAGCTCAGATTGCAGGAATAGTTGAAGCCAAAAGTAGAATGATATGGGCTGCAGACTAAGAACTGCTAATGGTGGATGTCTTCACCTGGTAAAAGTTTTGAAGACAACCTTGGACACAGCCTAGGTAGGATCTTCTTAGCTCTATTTCCCAATTGTGCTATTTCCTTTCTGAAAAGGAAAATTTTGCACCTGATTACTCCTAAGCCCTGCTTTCAGCACCTAGTTGCTACATGATTGCGTATCAGATATGACTCATAGTTGGAGTCAAACAGTGCTAAGAAACTTCTTTACTTCTCTGTTATGGTATAAGATATTGTCCCTCTTTTTATTTTTTATTTTTAGCAAATTTAGATAATCAAGAAGTTCTGCAAGTATAATACTAAATCTATTAAATAACAGATGGAAAATGGAACATCTCTGAATTACTATAATAGGATGCAAGAATTAATACCTTATAATTATAACCTATATTCATGGTCAAATAAATATAATATAGAGATAACATCCTCCAAAAGAAGAAATGATTAGACCAAATGATAAGACAAAGATGTAATGGGATGGATATCTAATTTTAAAAGGATAATGAATTTTGAGGAAAACAACAGGATCAGACTGATGCCTCTAAGAATCATATACGGATGTATATGATTGGCTTCCAAAATTTTGCTATCATGGAAATTCAATCTGTAAGTGTTTTTCAGTAATAAGATCTCAAATTTGGATCTTTACACAAAAAAATTATATGATAGTAATAAAATTGAAATTATTTCTCCTTTATTTAAAGTATCTGTCTGATAATTTTTAAAAGACAGATGAGCTCATTTTATGGTTTGATATTCACATTTAAAAAGATTCTAATATCAGGTACAGGATTTAGGTAGGGACAGAAAAAGTAAATGGTATGTAAACCAAAATTCTCTGAAGTTTCAAAACTGGAGAACCAAATTTAAGTAATTGTACTAATTTATATTAAGTCAAAATTATCTGGGATTTTCTAGATCTGAATGGGAGAATCAGAACTTGCTTTTTGAACTGTCCTAAAAACAAAACCTACTGTCAAAGAAAGAACATCTAGAGATCAGATAACTACTTGAGGCATCTGGGATTCAAAAAGTGCTGTTTAAGTGGATATTGGGAACAGGTAAATGGGATAAAATATATTTAATATTGGTTAACATTGGTAATAATGATTGTGTTGATTTGTATTGTTCATATTTAAGTTTTCTGGGTTTTCTGGGCAATATGTAAAACTCCCTTCCCAAAATTAATCTGTTGTGAGCCATCTAACTAGTTTAATCTGTACCTGACTTAACGTAATTATGCAATTTTGTAAACTGTGAGAAAAACTTCATTGTATTGTTTGAACCTGGATTTGAAGTTTTGTGTACAATCACCATTTTCCCCTTATTCTACTAAGTCATGGAAATGCTCATTTTATTTCTTAAGTTCAGAATAAAATAAACAAAACTTAAAAAGAAGAATGTAAGTTTCCTGAGGGAAGAGAGTATCTTTTTGCATGTATTTGTATTCCCAGGACTTAGCAAGTTGCCTGATACATAATAAACAAATGGTTACTGATTTGACTTGTTGATGACATTTTTTTTCTTTCTCAAATGCAGGAACTCCCCCAGGTTTATTTGATTTTTGTGTTGGAGTAAATAAATTCTATCAAACTTCAGAACTATGTAAGTTACCCTGGAGCTTCACAGCATCACTGAATGGGGTGAGGTGGACTTGCAACCTCTGCCCTGCATTCTTTTCATATATTACTTAGTCAGAGTTCTGAGGAATCTCATTTGGATTGTTTTGGATTGGGATATTTGTATTTTGGATGAAGAATGGAAAAAAAAAAGCTTCACTAGGTTTATTTCATAGTCTTTCCTCTGTCTCAGTTCTGATTGGTGAGGAAATCTTGGCACAGTCAATTATTTTATTTCCACTTCCTCTAACATAGTATAGTAGATAGAAATCTAGCCTCAGATTCAGGAAAACTAGGATTCAAGTACCATTTCTGTACTTGCTAGGTGACCCTGAACATGTCATCTAACATCTCAGGGGTCCTTGGAAACTCTAAAAAAATATAAATTGAAGAACATTTTCATTGGTAGAGAGAGTGACCTGCAGTGGTAGAAAGAGTTTCCTGTCTGGAAGTTACTTATGCCAATGATATCTAATCCAGAGAGAGAGATAGACAAACAGAAACACATATTGAGATAGACAGAGACAGAGATGTAGAGGGACAGAGAGATAAAGAGACAGACAAAAAGATACAAAGACAGAAACAGAGAAACAGAGATAGAGAAAGAGACAGACAGAGATAAAGAGACTGAGAAAGAAATGAAGAGACAGACAGACAAAGAGACACATAGAGGGCAGATGAAGAGACAGAGAGACAAGGAGAGATAAAGACAGAGACAGAGCTGGAGAGACAAAGAGATACAGATGAAGAGAGACAGAGATATCTAACTCTTCCCTTTTCTTACTTAAAACCTAGCCACCTGAAGGTCAAGAGGAGATAAATGCAATTAAATAAGGAAAGATGTTGATGAGTAGAGATAGAAAGAGGAAAGAAAAGTCTTATCCCTCCCTCCTTGCTCACACTGCTACCTATGGGCACAATCTTAATAAAAGGTTGTTTGTCTATTTCCTCAGTCATAGAACTCAGCAAGGATTTAAAAGGAGCAAAAGCGTGGGGAAAAATCACAGATGTGCATGGGGTCGTTATCTTCAGAGACAAAACATCTCAAAAGAAGTGATGCTCCCTTAGTTTGTTTGCTTTGTAATAGTCTACAAAATCATATTTAGACTTGGCCTGAGATAGAGTTAGAATACTGGACTTAGAGTCAGGAAAACTTGAGTGGCATCCTACCCCAGATGGTAGGATGGTAGGATGGCTTGGCAATTCACTGCACCTCTTTCAGACTCACTTTCCAGATCTCAAAAATGAGATAATTACATGGTTCTTGAACCTTAAAACTATTCTCACTATAAATGATATCTATTATATCTATTTTGTTATTTACCTCCTCAAGTTTTTTACCCTAAAGTATTCATTTATTTTACAAACATTGAGGTCGCTAGGTGGTGCCACCATACATAGAATGCTGGGCCTCCATTGAGGAAGATCTGAATTCAAATGTGGCCTCAGACCTTGAGCAAGTCAATTAGCCTATCTGCCTCAGTTTCCTCAGTTTCCTCAGTTCTAAAATAGAGATGATGATAGCACCCATCTCCCAGGGTTTTCATAAGGATCAAATGAAACAGTCTTTGTAAAATTCTTAGCACAATACCTGGGCATAATAAGCACTCAAAAAGTGTTTGTTCCCTCCCCTTTCACAAGTATTTACTATCTCTCCTACTCAATGCTCCTCAATTGAACTATTAAAAAAAAATGGAAAACAAACCTCTCATAACAGCTATTTAGAGCCAGCAAAATAAATTCCCACATCGGCCATGTCCAAAAAAATGTAAGTCTCAGAAAGTGTATGCCTATATATGTATATGTGTATGTATATATCTATAGCTATGGAGAAGCATATCTAAACTTTATTGTGATCTTTTGGGGAGGGTAAAAAAAGAACAAAGTAAAAAAGCACACAGCAGAGAACAAAACAAAACTCACAAGGAAGCAAAGAATGGAATTCTCAGCATGAATATTGCTTATCATATAGGCTTTCTTGAAATGAAAATTTATTGCTACATATTTTGAATTCTCTCATGTTCTGCTATGCACATGACATGCTTTTTTTCTTTCTAACTTTGTATTTAAGTTCCAATATTTAAGTTTATGATTTTTTAAAATTTCTTTTCTCTATTCTCTATTGGTATTATGGCCCTTGAGTCTAAAGTGAAATATTGAAAAAAAAAAAGAGTATGCCTCATTCCACATTTTCATTCTGTGACCTTTCTGGCAAGAAGTAGGTAATATGTTTCACCTTAAGTCATCTGAATTCATGATTTACAACTGTATCAATCAGAGTTTTAAAGTCTTTTAAACTTATTTTTCTCTATAATGTTATTGTCATTGCATAATTTCTGCTCATTTATCATCTGAGGTTCTTTAAGCACTTTTAATCAATATTATGCTATATTTGGACAAATATATTCCCTTCCAAATGTGAATAAGCAAAAATATCACATGACCAGATGGAGAAATGGGTGGTGAATAAAGTTAACTAGAGGCCAGTGTCTTCTAGGTATTCCTGCCTGAATCACTGGGACTATCTTTTTTTGTGTTAATTTTGGGACAAAAACCAACAAATATCTTAATTCATGGCTTGAGCAATGGGTCAGTGAACCAAAATCTTCTATTTCCTAATCCAATTGGAGGAATAAAAAGACCCCAGATTGGGTTTGTAAAGAAGAAGGGACAAAAATGAATTTAGAAAAAAGATGAGAAAATGTACCATTTTCATTTTGTTAGAGAGCTGGGGAAAGGTTATTGTGGAATGTTGAGTCAAAAACATTTACTAAGCACCTAGTGTATGTGCAAAACATTGTGTGAAACCCTGGAGATTAAAAAAAAATGGAGGGGAACGGAAAAATACTCTTTGCACTCAAAGACTTCACAATCGAATGAGAAAGACAACATGTAAACAATTATATACAAGTAAACTATATACAGGATGAACTAGAAACAATCAACAAAGGGAAGGCCTTCTTGCCGAAGAAAGGACTTTAGCTAAGACTTGAAGGAACCAGGGAAGTCAGGAAACTGAGATGAGCAGGGAGAGAATTCCAGGTATGGGAAAAGCCTGGGAAAATGCTCCGAGTTGGGAGATGGAATGTTATATTCAAGGAACAGCAAGAGGCTGGTGTCAATGAATAACAGGGCATAAGGGTTTGGTGGGGAAGAGGAAGGCAGTGGTGAGTAAGGTATCAAAAGATTGGAGAGGAAGGAAGAGGACAGATTATGAAGGGCTTTAAAAGCCAGAGATAGGAGTTTATATTTTATCCTAAAGGAAAGAAGGAGTCACTAGAGTTTATTGATTCAGAGGTGACGTGGTCAAATCTGCATTTTAGGAAAATCAGTTTGATTTCTAGATGGAGGGTGGATTGGAGTAGGGAGAAATTTGAGGTCAGGAGACAAACCAACAGTCCAGGCATGAGGTGAGGGCCTGTACCAGGGTAGTAGCAGTGTCAGAGGTGAGAAGGAGGCAAATGTGAAAGATGTTACAAAGGCAGAAATGACAGAACGTGGGTATTAATTGGATATGGAAGGTAGGAGAGAAAGTGAAGAGTAAATGATAAGAGAGTTTGGGTAACTAAGAGGATGGTGGTGCTCTCAGTGGTAATAGGGGAATTAAGAAGAGCAGAGGGTTTGGGGGAGAAAGATAATGAGTTCAATCATGGATACGTCAAGTTTAAGATGCCTATGAGACCTCAGAGACATCATTTCAAGATGTCTATTGGGCAGTTAGAGATGCAAGATGAGAGATGAGAGAGGTTATGGTTGGACAAAGAGATTGGAGAATCATTCTCATGGAGACTGTAATGGAATGCCAAGAAAGTGATGAGATCACCAAGCAGAATAGTACACAGAGAGAAGAGAAGAGGTCCCAGGACAGAGCCCTGGGGGGCAGTCAGGGTCAGCAGGTGAACCTAGACGAAGATTCAGGAAAGGAGTCTGAGGACAACTGGAAGAGAGTAGCATCATGAAAATCTAGAGAGAAGAGTGTATCGGTATGAATGATTGACAGTGTCAAAGGCTAGAGAGATGTCAAGAAGGATGAAGATCAAGAAAATGTCATTAAATTTGGCATTGGTAACTTTAGAGAGATCAGTGTCATTTAAATGATGAGGTTAGAAGTCAGATTGCAGAAAGTTAAGAAGAGAATAAGAGGAAAGAACTTGTAGGCACTTGTTGGTTTCCTTCTCAAGAAGTTTAGCCGCAAAAAAGGATGAGACACATAGAAGGATAGCTAGTTGGGATGAACCAAGAGACACATATGTATGTTTGTTGGCAATAGGGAATCAGCCAGTAGAAAAGGAAAGATGGAACATAAGTGAGAGGGTTAGAATGATAGAGGGACAATCTGATGGGGTAGATAGGCTGGAATGGGAACACTTGTGCATGTAGATGGATTTGCTTTGGCAAGGAGAAAGCCCAGCTCATCACACAAGATAAAAATGAAGTAGTAGATAGTGGAGGAAGGCATCTGAGTGATGTGAGATGAGGAGGAAGGAAGAAAAAGAAAATTTCAATAAATGGCTTCATTTTTTTGTGAAATATGAGGCAAGGTTCTCAACTGAGGGGAGAGAGGTCATGAGAGTCTTGAGAAGGGATGAAGTTTGGAAAAGATATTGTGGTGAGTGACTGTCTCACATAATGTCAGATGTGGTCTCTGTGTGGTTTGGTTTTGATGAAACAGCTCTCCTTTTTAAAAATCCTTGTAATAAGGGCAGGCTTATTGAGTAAGGTAAGGAAGAAAAGATTTCTTTTGAAATAAATATTATGTAAAAACAAAAGACACCAAGGAGACTTTTTTAAAAAAAAAAGTCATGGCAAACTAACAATTTCCTTTTGGACAGTTACTAGATTGATTGGTCAGGGGAATGATTTAGAAATGGCATGCCTGAATTTCAGCAGGACATTTGAGAAAGCTGCTCATTATATTCTCTGGATAATCTGGAAACATATGGGTGGAATAATAGGATGATTAGGTGAATTTTGTAGTTAGATAGATAGGTTGATGGGTAAAGCGTTTATTCAGTTGCTTGTTCTATGTCAGGCACTGAACCCTGGAGATACAAATAAAGGCAAATAGAAGACATTCCTTGTTATCAAGGACTTCTAATTCTAATGGAGGAAACAACACATAAAGGGTTGTAGGGGAGTAGAGAATGAGAAATAGAGTGGGGCATGGTGAGAGGACAAAAGAGAGGTGATACGTAGGTCTGAGCTTCTGTAAGTTCAAGCAAAAGCTGATCTGTCAGGCTAAGAGGCTGTGGGTGAAAGTCAAGCTTTAAGTGGGAGGAAGGTGAGGATGATGGTGTGGGAAAGGGAAGACCAAGAAGTTTTGTGGAGGCCTGTATCCCTTCTTAGAACCAAATGGTGGAAATGAACATATCTATTCTCAATTAAAAAGGACATTTCTAGTAGAATACCAAAGAATTGTGCCTTTATAACTCTTTTTTAATATATTTTTATAACATTTTTAATCAGACTTGTGTAAAGTACTAGACATGTAAGGTTGTAATGAACTTAAGAAGGGTAAATAACCTACTGAATGACACAATCAAGATTTAAATAGTTCCTGAGAACTAGAATTAGAGTGTTGAGGTTTAGGGGTGCTGGGAACCCAAAATAGTGACATTCAGGTCCTGCTCAATTGAATTTGACTCAAGCCTTCTTTCAGCCAAAAAGAAAAAAAAAAGGTTTATTAGAGATCCACCATATTGTCCAGATTCTTAAGGAATCTGAACATTTGCATTACTAATGCAAGTGGGTCAGATTTAATCTGAGCACCCTCTTAGAGGTCTAGATGGACCTTGTATACTTACTGTGGGAAGCATCTAGGAGTGGTCAAGTAGCTTGGGGTGACTGGAGGTCAAATGCTAGCACAAAGAGAGTAGGGTTTAGATAGGATCAAGGATGAGAAGCAGCTGGAGGCAATCTGGGGGTAACAGAAAATGAAGGGCTGGGCTAGTTTAAGGGTACTGGAGAATTGGGTGTAGCTATAATGAAAGGCCGGTTGAGAGGATAATAGCCTCAGTCATATGCCAGATGAAGTGTGGAAATTCAAGGAGAGTTCAAGGGGGTTTCCAGAGCCTATACCTGGTCAAGAGCATGGACCTGAATTTAATAAGGTGAAAATTAACAGGTATGAATGCAAAGTCCTATATTTTGTGTCCAAAAAGGAAATTGCACAAGATTAGAGGATAGAGAGCTATGATTAGACAATAATTCAAGAAAAAGATCTAAGAGGTTTAATGAACACAAATTTCAACAGTGGGCCAACAGTTTGTCATAGCACTGCCCCCCTTACCACCCCCCCCAAAGCTATTGTAGTCCCTCTGACTTTATTAATGGTATAACATCCACAACAAGAATAGCTTCCTCTTTTAGCTAATTACTCTAGGTATAATGACTGATTTTACTAGGTTCTGTAGATACAGGGTGGTATAACCAGTCTTCTGGCATCTGGATCACCTAGTTTCAAGTTCTGCCTCCCCAACATCTTGACTGCAGGTAACTTAATCTCTTAGTTCCCTTCCCAACTATCTAAGACTACAAGTTGCAGAACAGTTGTTAAACTGCTTAGATCAAGAGCATTTCCTCACCAGGAACACTCTATCCCAAAGAAATCACAGTTTCTGATTTAAGAAAAATAAGGTATCTTGAGAGTAGAAAAGAAATATGGTAACTCTGTGATAAATCTAAATCTATGATTTGATGAATTATACCCTTAGACTATTCCTCACTGTGTCTAGGGTAGAAAGGAAAATCAGAGATACTACTGGAAGAAATAGAGAACGTATTCTTAAAAGACAATTACTTTTGATTCTGTGTGTGTAGGATACAGGGACCCAAAAATCCCCTACCCAAGAAAAATTAAAAGTCAGAGGTATCTTGAGGAAGAACAGGAAGTTTATTCAGTTTTCGAGAGAAGAGGACATCCCTTCCACCAGTATGAATGAGCAGAATAAGGTGTGTTACAAAAGACGGAACAAGAATTTGTACCCTAACACAGTCAAGCTCCCTCTCCCCCACTCCACCCCTCCCCCCACTGTCCCTTCTCTAACTGGCTGAGAGGCAGGCCCACACTGAAACTATAACACTGAGCCAATTTGAATTGGCTCCAGAACAATCCTGCCTAGATGTGTTGTCTTTCTCTGTTAAAAGGTCTTTGGAAGCAAGGAATTACTTGCTTTTAAATTTGTAGCCCCAGCATTTAGCAAAGTTCTTGGCACATAGTTCAGTTATTCATTTTTCTCACTCTTCATGACCCCAGATGGGGTTTTCTTGGCAGTGGTACTGGAGTGGTTTGCCATTTTCTTCTGTTGTGGGTTAAGACAAATAGAGGATAAGTGACTTGCTTAGAGTCACAAGGCTAGTGAATTTGTAAGGTCAGATTTGAACTCAGGTATTCCTTACTCCAGATTGGGAGCTGTATCTCCTGAGCTCTCTAGCTGCCTTTCTTGGCACATAGTAAGAGGTTGATAAAGGTTTTTTCATTCATTTTTTCCTTAGGATATAGTCTCACTTTGTTTTCCAGGTGTTGAGTATGGTTTTATCAGGTGTAAGGCAAAACATAATGAATCCTGTATGGTACTTGAGGTGAAGAAGACTTAATTAGGTTCAGATCCTGCCTCAAAGACATACTGCCTTTGTGATTCTGGGGCAATTCCTTATCCTCTAAGGACCCAGGATTTTTCTCTTAAAGCATAGTGGTTTGTGATTTGCCTTCATGGAAGGACATTCCAATGTTACAATATTACATCTGAAAAACAAATTCCTGGGGGATGGAGCCAAGATGGCAGCATAGGAGCAGGAAAACTTGGTGACTCCCCCCATAACCACCTCAAATATCTATAAAATATGACTCTAAACAAATTTTGGAGCTACAGAACTCACAAAATGACAAAGAGAAACAAATCACCCACTGAATATAGCCCAGCAGGCTGGCAGGAAGGGTTCATTGCAGAGGGCTGGGAGCTGAGCCCAGCCCTGTGTGAGCCTGTAGTTTTAGCCCTAGGGTGGCCCCAACCAGTGGCTGCAGAGGACATATGGAGACAGGATCACCAACAGCTATGGTAGGTTCCAGAATTATCAACCCATAGAGGCCAAAGAAAAGGTAAGAGGTCAGTGGAACTCTATTGGAACTGAGGGGGATGGAGGAGCCATCCGGCCTCTGCCCCCAGAGCTACAAGTGGTGGAGGTGTGGCAGCCCTGCAGCTGCCTCCATGTGGCTGCTTCAGAGCTCCCAGCGTGCAGATTGTACGAGGGCCAACTGGGTCCCCCTAGAGCAGCGGTTCTCAACCTGTGGGTTATGTTCAATTTGTAACAATGAAAATACATCCTGCATATCAGATAGATTCATAACAGTAGCAAAATTACAGTTATGAAGTAGCAACAAAAATAATTTTATGGTTGGGGGTCACCACAACATGAGGAACTGTATTAAAGGGTCACAACATTAGGAAGGTTGAGAACCACTGCCTTAGAGGGTAATCACTCTTGCTTTAACCTGCTTGGATTTGGATTGCAGTCTTGGGTGGTGGTCCTGAGGTATGTGACCAGTGAGGCAGAACTGGTGGGGACTGTAGAGACAGTGCCCCTCTAATAGCTCTGGCAACTGTGAAAACCCCAGCAATTTGGGACAAAGCTATCCCCTCTGGAAGCAGAGTTCTACTGTGGCAAAGAGCTCAAAAGTCAAGTAATTGAGTGGCAATATGAGCAAGCAAAGGAAGCAAAGCAAGCACAGCAATCCAACTTTAGATTCCTTTTTTGGGGACAAAAAGGATCAAAGCATGGAACAGGAGGAAGACAATGAAGTCAGAACTCCTGCACCAAAAGCTTCCAAGAAAAATATGAGCTGGTTAAAGGCCATGGAGGAGCTCAAAAGGGATTTTGAAAATCAAGT
>JAQQSU010008206.1:0-13015 GCA_028627135.1 Pseudochirops cupreus | reverse complement strand
GGGTTTGGTTGCTGTTCTTACTTTGCTTCCTATGCTTATTCATGGCTGGCCAATCAGAGATTTTTTATCTCTGTGGAACTCTGCTTCCAGAGAGGAAAGCTCTGTCCCAAATCACTGGGGTTTTCCCAGCTGCTGGAGCTTTAAAGAGGCTGCTGGGGCCTTCCCCCACTCTGCCTCACTGAAAAGAGACCCCAGGACCACCACCCAAGACTGCGATCTGGATCCAGGCCACTCAACGCAAGAGCACTTGGCCTCTGAACGATCGCTTGGCCCCCCTTCAGTCTGCAGGCCGGGAGCTCCAAAGCGGCAATGTGGAGGTGGGTGCAGGACCTCTGCTTCTGCTGCTTCCTTGCCCTGGAGGCAGTTTGGCTGGACCCGCTTTTCTCCTCCCAATTTTAATCGAGTTCCACTAACCTTTCACTTAGTCCTTTTTTTTTTTGGCTTGATAATTCTGGAAACCACCACAGCTGCCGCAGATCTGCTCTTCTGTTGCTCCAGCTGCAGCTCAGCTTGTCTGGCTGCCCCCAGGGCCAAGAGGCCATTTCAGGCTTCCAGGCCTGAGATGGTGCCTCCTAGCCAAGCTGCCTTTAGTGGAAAGTATACTTGTCTGTGTTTTAGAGTTCTAGAATTTGTTTAGAGTCATATTTTATGGGTATTTTGAAGTGGCTATGTGGGAGCTGCGGTACTTTGCTGCTCCTATGCCGCTATCTTGCCTCCACCCCCAGCAATATCTCTTGATATTCAGTATCCATATTTTATATTTTCCACAGATTGAATCTTATCATTTTTAGCATGTTGGTGAGACTTGTATTTGCAGACTACTGTGCTTATTCACTCTTTCTTGTTGGATTTCTCCATGAGAGAGAATCAAATAATATACTCTATGGAATAATAAGGAGAAATAAATCAGCAAGTCTATTCCTCAAAACTGAATAGACTATCCAATATATTGAATCATAAAAATAATTTTAAAATGTTATTGTATTGAGTTATTTTTGTGCTTTAAATAGTATTTTATTTTTTTCATAATTACATATCAAGAAAATTTTTAGCATTCACTTGTATAAGATTTTAAGTTCGTAATTTTTCTCTCTCCCTCCCCTCCCCTATTCTGAAAATGGTAAGCAATTTGATTTAGTTTATACACATGCTATCATGTAAAACATATTTCCATATTCATCTATTTTATTAAGTTATTATTAGACATCATGAAAACAGGAATTACCTTTTATTCTCTGCCAAAATTATTTGTTAAATAGGAAAATTTTATTCAAATGTTCCAGATTGAGCTAAAGCAATTCGTAACAGAATCATAGCATTCTAGAACTTGAAAAAAATATACTGAGTTCATTTAAACAACTCCTAGTTCACAAGTAGGATTTAGCCTAAATCAGTTCAGAAAGATAAATATCTACTATGAATTAGTATCTTTACCACATAAGTATTGTTGTTATTCTGTCATGCCCCACTCTTCCTGACCTCATTTGGGGTTTTCTTCGCAAAGATACAGGAGTAGTTTCCATTTACTTCTCTATCTCATTTTACAAATGAAAAAATTAAAGCAAGCAGGGTTAAGTGACTTGTCCAAGGTCATGCAGCTAGTAGGTATCTATAATGGCAAGCAAAGTAGGACATTTTGCTGTTTTTCTGGGTTGAGTTTTAGGCAGTCCAGTGCCTTTGATTGAATTAATAGTCTGTGATTGAATGAAGAGTCTTTGATTGAAAATGGTAGAATGTCATAGTAAAGGAAATTTGAAGATCTTCCCTGCCCCCTTAATAGGTTGAATGCAATCACATGGATCCCATGGTGGGAGGAGTTTACTGAAAGGATGGGACAGAAAATCTGGAGCAGGAAGGAGCAGGGCAAAGAGGAGAGAACAGCTAAGAGAGAGAGAGCAGAGCTGAGAGAGAGAAGCAAGTGTGAGCTGGCTATGGGAACTTGCTTGTAGGAATGCCTAAGAGAAAGAATGTTTGTAATGTCAGCACTCTGTTGATCTGTGTTAATTTCTCAGACAGAAGCCCTGTCTGTTGATCTGTGTTGATTTCTGACAGAAAGTCAATTGAGATGATAGTGCTGGTAATATGTGTAAATGTTGTTGTAGCCCTGTTAAGCCTTGTCCTCTTAGAAATAGAAGCTATGGGCAAGAGCCCCTGGATCCTACTGTCAATTAGGAGCAGGAAGAGCTTGGAGTAGAGTAGCCCCTATGAGTTGAGAAAAGGAGCAGGAGCAGAGAGTTGTCTATGTGTGAATCCAGGCAAAAGCTGGGAATGCTCAGCCCACAGAGGAAGAACCATGGGACTTGGAATTCAACCTCAAATCAAGACAAAAGAGGACTTTATTTGGACACTCTGTATTGACTAAGGAGATTGTGACTTACTCTGACCTAGGGGTGTGTGGTGTTTGTATTTTCTGCCATCCCTTAAGGATATGTTGTGCTAGGAAAACCCTAGCCTAGGACCCCCTGACTTTGGAGAATGCTACTGAATGCAATAATATACACTGTGTGGGGATTCTGAGAAGTGTTATAAGATATACTGAATGATATGCTTTATTTAAGACTATGTTGCCACCTTAGCCATAAGTTATTATGTTATGTTATGTTGTTGCTAATGTTATGCTTTACTTTTTTGAACAATGTTTACTTCTGAATAGAGAATTCTTTATACTATGTGATTAGACCCTGAAAATTATTCACAGCAGCAATCCTCAGGAGAGCTGCCATGATTAGGGTTACAGTATCTGAGGATGGATTTGAATTCAGGTCTTCCTGACTCTTGGCCCAGCACCCTATCTATTGTACTATCTGGCTATTGCTCACCACATGAGTGCATCCATGGAATATTTTAGATAAGGGATTCCACTATTTCTGCTAACAGGATGCATGCTTAGCCTGTACTGGAACTTATTCTGAACTGAAGTTTTTATCAATGTTGAAGGATAGTGTAAAGTATCAAGTATGAAATACTTGCTGTGAGGTTATTTTAAAATGAAGCATCATAGATAATGGAGAGAAAGGTGACCTTATAAGCAAAGATGACATTGGTTCAAGTCTTGTTTCTGACATTCACATCCTATAGGATCTTTGAAAAATCATTTAATCTTGTGTTATTCTGGGAAATTCTCTAAGACCCTAACTTTCAGACAAGCTTCTGACTTTTACTGGTTTCCTCACTCAGGAGTTTCCAACATATAGTGGAAATATCCATTGTTATGTGAGCTTATGATACTTCATAGATGCCACTTTGTAATGTGGGGTCCATCTCTGACTTCTGACACAATTTTAATTTGTTGTGAAAACTTAGTAACTGGCTTGCTGAACCCTCCCATACCTTGGCCTTCCCTGACTGTATATTCTGATAAGCAACCATCTCTTACACTATTTCTTGGCATAACACCATAAATATTGTCAAAAATTAGAACACTGGGCCATCCTTCTCTTATATATACCTAGAGATGGTTGGGGGGAATGTCCTCAAAGAACCCTATACAAACTCCACTCAAATTCCTAGTCAGGAGAGCAATGACTGCCAATCACTTCACAACATAACTATTTCCTTGGCTTATGACTAGAGACGAATTCTTTGCCTAATTCCTTCATTGAGAGTGTCATAGTCCTCTTCTTGTATCCCCCCTCCCTCTTCCTTTCTAAAAAGTTTGACTGCTTAAGTTGTTGCTGGTCTCTGGATCTTCTTCATGTCCAGTGTTAAGTCCTGGTAGAAGTATCAACGAGCTACTTCCTGGAAGGACTCTTGGAGTTGTCCTTTCCTGTTAGAATCCAACTGAATGACTTTCATGGGTAATAAGTCCATCCTGAACCATTTGTATCTCCCTTTAGCTCATGTGTCACTGATCAGGGCTGTAACGAGATCTCTCGAGAGCCCCATATTCCCAGAGAGAACTATCTGCTTTCACCAAAAAAAGTAAGGGTCAAGAGTTTGAACTCCATGTCTTAGCTATTGGAAACTTCTCCTTTCCTCTTATGTCCATAATTCACTTAACAGGACTTGGATTAGGATTCTCAACAAAAATTCTGGACAAGATTTCACTGAAGAGAGCAAGGGCTAAAGGCCTGATATCCATGCCTCTATCACAAGGTATTCCCTTCTTTTCCTGTCCACTAACCAGGGATTATTGTTTTTGTTCAGTAGTTTCAATCATGTCTGACTAATTGTGGCCCCAATTGGGGTTTCCTTAGTAAAGATATTGGAGTAGTGGTGTGGCTAGGTGGTACAGTGAATAAAGCACCAGCCCTGGAGTCAGGAGGGCCTGAGTTCAAATCTGGTCTCAGACATTTAACACTTAACTAGCCATGTGACCTTTAACATTTCCTTCTCCAACTCATTTCACAGATAAGGAATATGAGGCAAACAGATTTAAGTCACTTAGGGTCACACAGGTATTATGTATCTTAGCTCACATTTGAACTTGTAAAGATGAGTCTTCCTGAGTCCAGGCTCAGCACTTTACCACCCAGCTGACCCCCTAAACAGGCCTAGGAGCAGAAGAATCACATATACAGCTTGTGCCCCAATAAAAGCAACTTCCTCCCATATCATAGTCAAGGTAAGGCTTGTATCTCTGCCAATAGACAATACCTATGAAATCCCAGTTCCAGTTTAAATCCCTACATTATTTTGTTGGTGTAATAGTTCAAATCACTGAAATACATTCCAAAGAGGGTAAGCAGAATTTCTTTGTGCCTGCCATAGGTAATTGCTATATAATAGAATATGCCAGTTTCTCTTTTCCTGTTTGCCCTAACCCTAAGTATATGAAACTCTACTGATGAAATATAAGTTAATTTGATACTAGTGATTAAGACTCTGCTACATCTGCATGGAATCACTTTTGATAAGTGAAGATTATCAATAGGTTTTCTATTAATAGGCTATTATCAGTAGTCTATCAGAAAAAGGCATGGGGGAGTGGTCAGAGCATTCAGGAAGTTATAAAGTGATGAAAGATCTGTAGGGAAATTGGGCTTTGTTGGGGAATTCTTTATTAACCAATAATGCCAAGCAAAAGCAACTTCTAAGGTTCGGATTACCAGCACAGTAAACCCCATTTATTCAGCAAACATTCACAGAAGAGAGAAAGTCAAAATACAGTGTAACTTGTTCCTTTAGCAAGTAAGTTCTCAATTCAATCCAGGTACTAATCCACCCTCTAGACAATTCATTTGTTTAGTCAGTCAAAAGTCTCTTCTCAAATGGAGATTAGTCTCCAACCATAAACAAAGTACATTCATTTGGTCAGTCACTCAAAGGCTTCCCACCCCTGAATCTCAAAAGGGGCAAGAGATCACAAAGGCCATCCACCCTTAAGTTACAACAAAGTTAACCTCAGCATTGAATACCCAAGGAAAGGGCCTTCTTTCATCTTCACTCGAGGGAAGCCCTCAGCAATCTCAGTTCCTGGGGAGACAAGCCTCAACAAAGCCATAGACAGTGTCCTCATCAAGTCACTCTCTGCCTGCCGAACAGTCCCAAAACCCCTGAAAACATCAGCAAGGCCCTCTTCCAGGATTTCTGTGCAGGTACCACAAGAAAATCCTCCTTCAGGGCTTCTGAACCAACAGCCAGATTCCAGGACCTCTACAACAGCAGCACTGTCCTTTTCCATCAGGTGAATCTGAACATTAAAACAGACAGACAAAATACCAGCATCACAGCCATGCCTCCTCAGTTCTGGGTGGCAGTTCTCAAAAGTCCTGGGCAGCCCCAATGGGCTCTCAGCAGTCTTTCTCTCAGCAACTCAGGCTCTCAGATACTGGATACTGCTCTCCCAAAGTCCTTCTGGCCTTCTCTAGGCTTGGGCCTCTCTCCCACTTCACAGCTCCTCCCAATTCAGCCCTCTCTCTTGACATCAACAAGTCCATCCCACAAGTGGGATTCACAAGCTCTGGGTTTTAACACTCAACCCAAAAACCAAGCCAATATAGGGGCATCTCCAAATTCCATTACCAATACATTAACAGAGGAACAGAAATAGTTCTTGGACTTAGAAAGTCTTCATTCTCATCCTATTCATCACATTAGAATTAGAAATGATGGAAAAACTGTTCATATCTAGAAGCAAACAAATCACATGCAATGAACTTTTTTCATTCATTTGTCTCAGTCTTAGCATTTTTCCCTAGAAAATAGTAATCTACTATTTGCAGCTAGATTCCAATTAGTGTAAATAAAAAATCCTGTAAAGTGGTCACATTATTTAATTTGTTTGGCATGTTTCTGTTGTGCTGGAACCGATGACCATACTTTATATAACTATAACTTCAAATAATACCATGGGCATCAAATCCAACCAATACTATTCATCTAGGGACTTTAGTCATCTCAGGGTATATTTCCTGACTCAGAATCATTGGGAGCAATCATCTTTCTTGCTCCAAAGACCCAGCAGATCCATGGAGCTAGGAGGGAAAATGGTCACAATTCTTATCTTGGACAGGCTTAATTTATCCTTTTTGTAGCAATGTATACTCTTCTATTCAAGCACAACCATGCTAGTGCTCATGTAAACCAGGAACACGGGAGCCAATTCCTAAGGGAGAAAGGAATTTGAGCCAATTGTATTTGTGAAATCTATTTTAAAAGACACCCAACCTGATATGTTTTCGAGAGGCTCTTGGGCATGTGATTCAGCACCAGACACAAAAGAGAGAAGGGTGGTGTACACCGGACACACTGATCTTTCTGGATTTTTGATATGCAGCATAGAAATGCAATATTGTGAAATGGGCAGAAAGGATGTTTCACAAAAAGAACCTGTGGTTCCATGGACACAGAGAATTCTAAGATGTTGAACCTCTACTGAAGTTTCTCCGAACCTTAGAGCCTTGGAGAGTTGTCTAAATCAATCCATCTAGCAATAAACATTTAGTAAGTATCTACTATGTATCAGACACTGCTAAGTTCTGGGGATATAAAAAGATGCAAAGGACAATTCCTGCTCTCAAAGAGCTTATAATTTAATGTAAAAACAGCATGCAAAGAAATAGAGAAAAGCAAGCTATATACAGAACAAGTAGGAAATAATTAAAAGAAGTAAAGTACTGGAATTAAAAGTGGTTAGGGAAGGCTTCCTGAAGAAAAGGAGATTCTTTGGGAACTGGAGAGACTTAAAAGAAGCCAGGGAGATCAGTAGTCAGAGTACAGGAGTGAAAACATTTCAGGCATGAGGGACAGTCAGAGAAATGACAGAAGATGAGAGGAGTGGCTTGTTCATAGAATAGCCAGGAAACCAGTGTCATTGAATCAAAGAAAACATGTTGAATACTTAAGTGAAATAAAACTGGAAAGATGAGAGGGGGCAATGTTATAAAAGTCTCAATGCAAAACAGAGCATTTTATATTTGTTTCTGGAGGCAGTAGGAAGCCGATGGAGTTTATTCAGTAGGGAGGTAATGACAGGATTGCACCTGCATTTAAAACTTAACCAGGTACTGAATTCCAAACTAGCAACAATAAAATATGAATAATCATAATACAATATTTAAAAGATTATAACAACTTTATCTCAGATTGCTAAAAGTTTTCATATATTTCAGAGAAGAAGTATGGTTTAGTTGGAAGATCAGTACACTTGAAATCAAAAGGCATAGGTTTGAGCCCCACATCCCATATGAGCAATTACTTAATGCTTAAGTCCTGTCATTCTAAAACAGTTTCCTCACCTTTAAGAGGGTATATTGATATTAGGTGCCTAATGTCCATAAATGAATATTATTGGTTGGATTTGATGCCCATGGTATTATTTGAAGTTATAGAGTATTTCTATTAGCTCTATGTATCTTACAGGATGGAAATGAATAAAGTTCTTGATAAAACCTGAAAATAATTTTTAAACATGATATGACTTTTCTAGAGGCAGTGTGCCTCAAGTCAGAAGGACTTTGGTATGTCTTACCTCTGACATACACTGGCTATGTGACCTTGGACAAGTCACTTAACTTCTCAATATCCTGGCATTAGAGGCAGTTTCTTCACTTGGGAGTTACCTATACCAATTAAAATCATATGTCTATTCCCTAATCCTGTCCTATCATCTCACAACTTGTCTGAGATTGATAGAAGGGAGATGACAACCTTTTATCAAATGCTCTGCACAGAGCTTCAACCTAGAACGTCCTCCTAAGATGGTAAATGATTCACTTCAACTTTGGGAGTTTCTCATCTAACATGCTTTCACAAAGGTGAGCTGTTACATCACAGGTATGGGAGTACACACCAGAACTATAATTAGGAATTTTTATATGAGGCAAGTGGCACAAAAAGTGCTTGGAGTTTGGGGAGCTGTGACAAAATGTGGGGGACACAATGATGTTGGGAGTACTAGCTTGAGGCTGAAGTAGAAGAGGAGTGAGCAAACTATGGGGGAGGAACTCAATCTTGGTGACATTTGGTAGTTTCCTATTTTAACTAATTATTCTTGCAAAGTAGATGCTAAAGTCTGTTATTTCTAGCTGCTGAAGAAATGTAAGGGCTGTTAGTACTATCTAAATTTGGCTTCCTGGGATAAAAGCCCTAATCTTGCTACCCTAGTTAACACTCTGGTGAATATAATGTCACTGGTCAATTTTAGGGGTGTGTGTGTATGTGTTTGTGTTTGGGGTGGGGGGAAGAGGAAGAGACACGAGGGAGGGAGAATAAAGGAGGGACAGAGACAAAGAGACAGAGGGAAAGATAGAGACAGAGAGAGAGAAAGATCTAACTGGGGATCATGCCTAGGATGTTACATGGAATAACACAATGTCAGAACTCATAGAAATATTATGGATCATGCATTCCAATCCCTTCATTTTACAGATGCCCAAAGGAAAGAAGGGACAATTCTTTAATCACACAGTTAAGGAGTAGCACAGCCAAGACTAGAGCCTACGTCTCCTGATTCCACCATGAGTAGAATTCAGAATCTAAATTCACAATCTGAAGTTCCAATGACCAAGCCTTTTAGACCAGGGATGGGAACCTGCAACCCTGAGTCCATATGTAGCCTTCTAGGTCCTTGGATGTAGCATTTTGACTGAGTCCAAGTTTTACAGAACAAATCCTTTTAAATTTTTTTTACCAAATCCTTTTATTAAGGGGTTTTGTTCTGTGAAGTTTGGATTCAGTTAAAGGACCACACATGAGGACCTAGAAGGCCACATGTGGCCTTTAGGGCACAGGTTCCCCACACCCTGGTCTTGGCCTTTTGATTGACCTACCTGGGCTTAGAATTAAGGACCAAAATTTTTGTCTATTTGATCTAAACCAATTACAGCACATTGGAAAATTTTAAAATGTTGACAAAAAGAACAACAAAAGCTTCCTAGGCAACAAATGTGTGCCATAATTAGACTTTGTAGTTTCAATCCCAAATTTATATGCAGAAGAACCAAACTGTAATTTTAAAAGTGTAAAGGAAAAGCCAATAAAAACTCAATTTTACTGTGCTTTCCTATTGACCTGTCACCTAATGTATGCTTACCAAGTTTTTGGTCAACTTAACTAAGTTGTTTCACAACCATTTCAGATTATATCACCATGAACAGTTCTTTATCAAGGTTAATTCTTTAAATATGTTTATTTTCATTTTGACATAGCTTATTTTTTATTTGAAGATGTGAGGGTGGAGGAATCTAGGAAAAGTTTAATCAGGATGTCTATATAAGTATAATTTAAAACTAAGCTAAAAAGCTGATAGCTCTAGTTCCACTACCTCTCCTTGCTTCTAGTTTAGTCTTAACCCTCACTAACATGCCTGTTTCACTCCTGTCCCCATTTCACTCACTGGAGAGGACTTGAATAGTCTAAAAGTGTGACTACAGCTTCTTTTCTTTCTAATTATCCTTCAGAACTTTCTTTCTGACTCTGAGTAGCTGCACTGGAGCTAGGTCCATTTTTTTGTAAGAATGGGGAAAATACAACTGTCCACAAGACTGCAGTGATGCTAGCTGATTTTTAAAATTGAAGTAAAATGCTTCCCTGCAAGAAAGATGTGATATTTGGTCTGCTAGACACACAACATGTTCCTGATGGAAAACATTACCTCTTCTATCAGATACATTCAATGAATGAATCTCTCTCTCTCTCTCTCTCTCTTTGTCTCTCTGTCTCTCTCTCTGTCTCTGTTTCTCTCTCTCTCTCTCTCTCTCTCTCTCTCTCTCTCTCTCTCTCTCTCTGTCTCTCTCTGTTTCTCTCTCTCTCTGTCTCTGTCTCTGTCTGTCTGTCTGTCTGTCTCTCTCTCTCTCTCTCATTTTGAATGTGACTGCATTGACTTAGCCTAAGAAAGCTTTTAGATGGAGTCCTTTTTAAGCCTTCTAAATGTCTATAAATATCAGAATAAAGTGTAGTTCATGTAAATTTTATTCATATTTGATTAGGATTTTATATACAACAATTCTGTGCAATTTTATTATTTATGGAAAAGTTGAACTTTTATTTTAAATTTCAACTTTAGTGCAGCTAATTAGAATTGGTAAATTAAAAAGAAAAAGTGACACTTTTTATTTTGAAAATTCTGTATCAACACAGAATGATTAATAAAATTACAATAAAAGAAAATCGTGAATATGAAAAGATGATTATATACACATAAATTCCTTATAAAATTACCAACTTCCTTTGAATTTCCTGTCACATATATGCCAAGACAAATTATTCTTAAGTACTTCAGACAAAGAGAATCTAATAGCATAAGCCTTCCAAATTAAACTTTTATAAATATTATAAACATATCCTTTGGCATAAATTGCATTGGGAATAATAGGATTATGTCTTCCCATTTTAATTTAATTCAGTACTAATTAGCAATGAAATGCCCCTTCACTGATGATTATGGAAGTCTTTCAGGTCTATCATGGTACTTATTTGTATTATCATAAAAAACACATGGGGGTAATGAAGTTTTGACATGGAAATAAAAAGTTGGTCACTTGTCACTGATTTTCAAGAAAGATGGAATATTCTGGATATTGAGGAATCTGGATGGAATAGATTGTTGTTTTTTTAAGCCCACCTATTTACTTTATGGGCATATTCTGGTTGTACAAGTTTGTGCATTAAGTCAACATGGCCCTGACCAGGGTCATACTATATCTGGAAACTATCCACTTATAACTAATTGTCTGACATGGTAGCAGAGGTAGAATTTGGTATAGTGTATAATGGATTATGGATAGTAAATAGAGCTTGCCTTGAGGCTATAAAAACCTGGATTCAAGCTCTGCCTCTCACACATACTGATTTTGTAATCTTGGGTTAACCATTTAACTTCTTTGTGATTCAATTTTCTCATCTGTAAAATGAGGGGTTTGAATCTGGTGGTCCCTTCCAGCTCAAAAATTAGACCTCAACAAAATCAATTAACATGTGAGCAAGGCTGACATTCTATATAATGTTCCGTATCCACAATTATTCACATCTTCAAAGAGAGGACGACAATATATTCTCATATTTCATCTTCAGACCCAAGCCGTCATTGTTATTTCAACATTCAGCATAAATTATTTTGTTCTCATTGTTCTTTCCATTACATTGTTAAAGCCATTGTGTAAATTGTTTTCCTGAATGGGCAAACCTCATTTTGCATCAGTTCATTTAAGTCTTTCCTTACTTCTCCATATTCATCACGTTCATAATTTTTTGTTGTTGTTCAGTCATTTCAGTTGTGTCCAACTCTTCATGACCCTATTTGAGAGAGTTTCTTGGCAAAGATGCTGGAGTGGTTTGACATTTGCTTCTCCAGCTCATTTGCAGATGATGAAACTGAGGCAGTGACTTGCCCAGGGTCACGCAGCTAGTAAATGTCTGAGGTAAGATTTTAGGTCAGGAAGATGAGTCTTCACAACGCCAGACCCAGAACTCTCTCCACTGCACCACGTAGCTGCCCTGCAATTTCTTTCAGAGACAATATTATTCTATCAAACTCATGTGCCACAATTTGTTTATATGCCTAATCTATGTGCATCTCCTTTTATAAGCATAATTATTTGTTATCATCAAAAGAGCTGGTACACTCTGGTGCACGTGAATTTTTTTTTTTTATCTTTGACCCCCTTGGGTCATATTACTGGAAACAGAATCTCCAGAATCAGGAAGACCTGAGTATAAATCTAGCCTCTGACATTTACTATTGTGTGACCCTGTGGAAGTCATTTAACATCTGTCTGTCTCAACTTCCTCGTCTGCAAAGTGAGGATGAAAATAATACCTAATTCATATGGTTCTTGGGAAGGTGAATAGAGAAAAAACCGTAAGGTGCTTTGCAAACCTTAAGTGCTTTATAAATGTTACCTTTTTTTTTTATTCACTGCAACATTGATTTACCTGAAAAGTAGAGAAAATGATGACTTGTTAAAGGTTAAATGATGAGGCATAGAGTTCTAGTTAAACTACATGATCAATGAATCATATTGTGCTTTTGGGGGAAGGGTTAATTAATGGATTAAATCGTGTTATATATATGGAATGATTTTTAGAAAAAATATTGTAAGTTGCAACAGGACAGGGATTATGTCATGTATTATTTTTGCTTTTCTATAGAAACTAGCACAATGCTAGGCACATAGAAAGCATTATTTGTTGAACTGAAATTAAATTGAAAATAAAAATAGCATTAACTGAAGTAAATAAGTGAAGGAAAGGACGCTGAGAGGCAAACTTCCCACTATGTCCAAAGTATAATGCCTATTTTGGACCCTATGGTCTTCCATATATGAACTGTGTAACTAAATCACAGAAAAATTGGAAAAAGACATTACAGGGCCTAAATCTAGATAGTAATCCTCTTTAAAGCTGACATTGTCATGTTTGGACATTAACCTTGGAGTATCTAGAATTTCTAATTTAAAAAGAAAAAGAAAAGGTCAGGAAGACTCATGAAATACTAAAGGGAGAGAAGGTTGACTATTGGAAAAACTTCTATTTGCCATTAAAGTCTACTTAAGTTAGTAATATTAATATCCTTCTATGCTATAACATTAAAATAAATATTCTTCATCAGGTTGCCAGTTCATTAAATTTTAGC
>JAQQSU010008205.1:0-13015 GCA_028627135.1 Pseudochirops cupreus | reverse complement strand
CAAGCCTGGCGCCACAGGCTCCACATGATCACATTCAGCCTATTAGGGAACAGAGTATACTTTCAAATATCTGAGGGTCCTCAGGGTCACGTAGCCACTTTAGCAAAGGACCTAGGGGCAGGGAAGATCTTCAGATTCCCATAACAATGCAGCATCTCTCTCAGAGACTGGACTTGAACCCAGGTTATCCTGATTCAGAGACTGGTTCTCTATCTACTACATACACCATGCTGAGTCTTTATGTTTCTGACTCTAAGGCCACTCTATCCACTAGACCCTGTGGCTCCCTCATATACATGTAGATTTGCAAATAAGGAGACATATACTCACCACAGGTTTTCTGCCAGTGTTATGGAAGGTGTTCTGTACAAAGTACAAATAGAAGATGGATTCCTTATTGATTATGAGGTTCTCCAGATTCTCCCACTTGCCAAAGATGTTGTACTGAGTCTCAGAACGGTGGAGGGTCTTCTTAGTGAAATCTAGAATCCCTCAAGAGATCTCAAAAGAGATAAATATAGATACCCCCACTAGACAAAACAAAATGGTTGGGTGGGTAATAGTCAGATTGGTAGTTCATTTGTTAATTGGATCCTAGGCCCTGACGTGAGTCAAATTCAATTGTCTCAGTAGTAATTCTTGTTATCTTTTCCTTCTAACCAGGATTTCCCTTGAGAGCATCAAAATTTGTGTCTACCAGAGAGGATCCTTAGCTCATCTGCAAGCATTCAGGTTAACAAGATATTGGTTTTATGAAAGATATTCCTTTTACCCAACCTTCTGACAACCTTGACAAATTTTCCTTCTGGAGGGCATCAAGCAAGCCCTACACTCTGATGGATCCCACCTTTTCTCTATGCCAGTGGTTCTCAATCTTCCTAATGCCTCAACCCTTTAATGCTCATATGTGGTTGTATCTACATGTGGGTGGACCCGCCTGGAATGGGATAGAGGAGTGGTGTCTTGGTTCCTAAGACCATCGGAAATATGTGTTTTCTGATGGTCTTAGGTGACTCCTGTGACCCCTGTGAAAGGGTCATTCGACCCCCAAAGGGGTCATGAGCCACAAGTTGAGAACCACTGCTCTCTGCAGTCTACAGGGACTCCTGCTCTTATTCTTATTATATTGTGATTCTAATAGCAAAGAGTTAAATGGGTTACTCCAGTACATAGCCTTCTTCCTTTTGGAGAGGCCTATGGTCTTTAATTCCAAGGGAGGCAGAGTGGTTCTTTCTTCTTTCCCACCTTCTCTTGTAGGACTATATTTTTTTCTCTCTCTCTTGAAAAGGATCTCTTTCTGTGTTTCCATTTGGTAACAGCCCTTAAGAGCACCTAGCTCCCTATAGAGACTACAGGGAACATATAAAGCATGGAGCTATGTATCTATGTACTTCTGTGTCTCCCATTGGGTGTGTACTTTTATATATTTCCATGCCTAGGCTTCTTTTTCTCATTAGTTGCTCTGTGTCTGGCTTCTATCTTCTTTACTGGCACAGGTATCTATCCCTTCTGTGTCTATTTCTTAGTGAGTATCCTCCTTTAAATGCCAAGAACGAGGGCCGGATCATTTACATTTTATCAACTCAGTAATGACTATTACTGCTGCCCAAACAGAAGCCATATTGATGGAGCAATAAGAACGTAGGAAAAGGAGTATTCAAGTCTTGTCCAAGTAATTTACATCTTGTTCTGGATGGAGTCCTGGGGAAAGTCTCTTATCTACCTTCTTTGGGCATGTTATTATCCCCATGTGATAAGTATGAGGCTAAGGTCTGAAAAGTAAAGTGGCTTGTCTGAGATCACCCAGACAGTGGTGCAGATTTGAGCCCAGATCTCTTAACTTTGGGTAACTAGGAGGTACAGTGGCTAGAGGGCAGGGCCTTCAACCAGAAAGACTCATTTTCCTGAATTCAAATCTGGCCTTAGACACTAGCTGTGTCAGATCTATGAAAATGAGCTGGAGAAGGAAATGGCAAAGTACTCCACTATCTTTGCCAAGAAAACCTCAAATAGGGTTATGAAGAAACCACTAACCAACAACAACAAGAAACTCTTAACTTTAGGTCCAGTGCCCTTGACACTATATCACACTGCTTTTGACCAAAAAAAGAAATTCCTTATTGCCTACAGAAAACAGCAATTTATTCTTCAAAGTGCAATTTCCTCTGCTTTTGCTTTTTGCTCTCAGTTCACAGATTCCATATACAACTTTAAAGAAGCACTCTCAAGTATGTTCTCCAAATTAATCATATGGCAAAGGGTTGCAGACTGAGTCCAACTCCCACTATGATCCTTAGGTTCCCAATGTATATTCATCAGACACTTCATCTATGGTTACACCATTGGAGTAGGGCCAGCAGTGGTAATTACCTTGTGGGGAGAGTGTTGGCTGAGTTCAGGGGCAGTCTTGAGCTTATCAAGTAAGATATTTTATGATTGGACTAGATGGCCTCCAAAGTCCATTCCAGCTTTAAATCTATGATGGACCAGATACTTTATTTACAAGAAATGGTAGTGGGGCAAGATCCATCATTGTAAGGAAATATTCCCCAGGATGGTTCTTTGATACTTGATCAACCAAAATCCTTTTCCATCAGTAAATTGCTTTTGTTGATGTTCAAGGTAAAATGCTCTGGTCTAGAATTCCTTTAAGCATCAGATTCCCTGAGAAGATAGCCCTCATTGACTCAGGGTTTATGAAAATTAAGAGATTACATGTCTAAATGCTTTAGAAAAGAAGCCTCAGTGAAAGAGACTTCTGTGATATTAAGAGCCTTCCTAGTGAATGACACCATTTGTCCCTGTACTAAAACCCAATGGTAAGGTGAGATTTGGTGGAAACACCGAGAGTGCTGCATATAAGATCCCTAAGCAAGACTCACATCTAGTGACTCCATTCAGTCTGACATTATCTTGTGTAGCTTCTTAAATTTTGCCGAGTACTTTAAATGCATTATCTTGTTTTATTCTCAAAACAGGTCCCTGAGGCATCTTAGTGTACGTATTGTTGCCTTCATTTTACAATGTGATGTCACTTGCTTAAGGAGCAGACTTGAATTAAAAAATGGGCTCATTCGTTAGCTGTGTGACCCTGGGCAAGTCACTTCACCCTGTTTGCCTCAGTTTCTTCATCTGTAAAATGAGCTGGGCAAGGAAATGGCAAACCACTCCAGTATTTCTAGCAAGAAAACCCTGTATAGGGTCAGGAAGAGTCAGACATAACTGCACAACAAAGGTTATCATCAATCTCTCTTTTCTAAAGAGAAGATGAGAGACAGGGTGTGCAATGGAAAGAACAATGGATTTGGAGTTAGAGGACCAAGATCCTTCTTCTGCTTCTTCCTGCCTGCATGACCTTAGGCAAACCTGTTGAGGAGACTTGGTAGGAGGATAGGAGACACATGATTGCTATCTTCAGGCACTTGAAGGGCTCACATATGGAAGAGAACTTAGAATTTTTCTGCTTGGTCCAAGATAGTAGCAATAGATAAAAATTAAAGAGGCTGACTGGTCTTGGTCTAAAGAGAAACTTCCTAACAATTGAGTGATCCATAGTGGAATAGGCTGCTTTTGGAAACAGCGGGTTCCTCTTTACTCAGTATCTACAAAGGAACACTGAATGACTGCTTGTCCAGGATATTGTAGGGGGGATCTCTATGCCAGAATGGGCTGAAGTATAGATGGCCTATGAAACACCTTCTAACTGAGACTGTAATTCTGTGTGGTCACTTAACTTTTCTGGAGTTTAGCTTCATTATTTATAAAACAAAAGTGACAGACTAGATGGTCTCTAAAATTTCTTCCAGCTTTAAATCCTAGGATGCAACCAGAGTTGTAAGTAGGGTTGCAGGACTGAGGCTTTGTCCCTGTAAGCACAAGCAAGGTGGAATTTTTGTTTTCTTTTTGGAGTTCAGTTTCCCAGGCTCAGGCTAAATTGTGAACATCTGAAAGATCTCCTTTGAACCCTGATAATTCACAGCTGTGCTGAGTCAGGTAGGTTTTGTGCCTACTGGCTCTGAGCCAATCAGGGGCCAAGTCTTTGTTATATATTCTAGGGGGTTGGCATTTTGCTTGGAGGTTCCCTCATGAGAAGGATCTTTTGATTTCCTGGTCAAGACTCTGAGTGGCCATTTGTTAAGAGCCCTCAGACTACTCAGATATCTATGTTCCCTCAATCCTGTGATGTATATAAAGTGTATAGCAATATTGCTTTACTCAGACAGTTAGAGCCCTGTCTGTTGGTCTTTGTGTTAATTTCTCTGCTTCTATTTTCTCCTTGTTCAGGGTGCTGACCTTTCCCCTGAACTAGTGAATGTAATTAAAGTAGATTGTTCACCCCTTAAAAGATACTTTCCTTTAAGACAGTGGTTCTCAACCTGTGGGTTATGTTCAATTTGTAACAATAAAAATACATCCTACATTACTATTCATAACAGTAGCAAAATTACAGTTATGAAGTAGCAACAAAAATAATTTTATGGTTGGGGGTCACCACAACATGAGGAACTACTAAAGGGCTGCAGCATTAGGAAAGTTGAGAACCACTGCTTTAAGAAAAGCAGATCAAAGAACCTGTGCTAGCAAGTCATCCTGGGTGTGCTAGAGTGCTTGCTATCACAGTCTCAAGTAGCCAAACGAAGAGGGCCAGTGGCAGCTATTCTAATGCTTTGGCAGTACAGAAACAATAGAATTTAGCACCTAGAAGGCAAGATTAATTAAACTGAGAAGAACAAATAGTATAATAGGATATCTCTTCCCTCACCCTATCAGTCTCCTACCCTTCTCCATGCGATACTTGAGTCCTTGTCTCCCCATGTACAGAAGAGTGGTTTTTCCTTAGTCTCTCAACTGAAGGCACAACTCGTGCACTTTACCCCCAGGATCAGTTTGTGGCTGTTGTTCTTAACATAGAAATTCTCAATTATGGTTCTGTATGTAGCACAGTGGCTGATATTGTCAAAAACATATGTGACCAGAAAAGCAAGTGGATTAATAATTTAATGGGAATGAAAGAGAACAGAAATTCAGCACAAGTACTACAATGGTATCTGCAACTCTGTAAAAGAATCAGAGATAGGTCTCATTGTATGGATGCTCCAAGGAGAATTTATGAAAATGAATGGAACGTAGTAAAAAAATGATGAATATGAAGAATTTAGGAAAACTTGGGAAGAAAATCAGTCAACAAACATTTAAGTGCTTACTGCATACCAGGCACTGTGCTAAGTGCTGGGGATACAAGGAAAGGCAAAAACATGATCTCTGCTCTCAGTCCCCATATTCTATGGGGATGAGACAATTTAGAAATAACTATGTATGTACAAGTTATACACCAGATTAAATGGAAGCCCTATATGAACTGATATGGAACAAAGTAAGCAGAGTCAAGAGAACAATTCACATAACGGCCACATAAGTGTAAAAGAAACCAATAGTGAAATTTGATTTATAATTGTCTTTTCAGAGGACTGACAGTGACAAAAACGAATTTATTAAGTGCTTTATATTGTATGTGCAAAGCACTGTGGTAAGCATTGGGGTTATAAAAGCAAGACTGCCCCTACTCTTAAGGAGATGATGCAACAGGTATAGGACACCTCTGTCACTAACAGTCCATTGCCCCATCTTCTCTCCCCTCCCCCAAGAAGATTATGCACAGTTTTGCTGGGTCAATTATTTTTTATTGTAGATCTATATCTTTTGCCTTTTGAAACACCATATTCCAAACACTCTATTTCTTTAAAATGTCAGTGGCCAAATCTCATGTGATCCTGACCGTGGCTCCTTAATACTTAAATTTTTTCTGGCCACTGTGGAATTTTTTTCTTTGACTTGAATTCTGGCTTTGTTGTTCCCAGGAGTTTTAATTTGGGGATTTTTTTCGGGAGTTGACCGGAGGATTCTTTGTAGTTTCACTTTGTCCTGTGGTTCTAAATAGATCTGAGCGGTTTTCGTTCATGGTTTCTTGAAATCTAATATCCAGGCTCTTTTGGAGGTCCTGGTGTTCCAGAAATATAGTGATTTTAAAAATTCTCTTCTTGACCTATTTACCATTCAATTGTTTTTGTAATGAGATACCTTTTATTTTCTTCTGTTTTCTCAGTCTTTTATCTTTTATTTTCATATTTCTTATCCTCTTATCAATTCATTAACTTTTGTTGGAGGCATTCTAATTTTCAGAGGGTCTGTTATTTGGGCAAAGTTTTATTCTTCTTGTACTGAGCTTTTAATTTTTCTTCTAAGTGTTTCCTCCAGATTGATCATTTCTTTTCTAGTTCTTTACTATTGAACTTTTATGTCATTTGTAGTATCATTTAAAATCCTTCTTTAAGAAAATCTCTTGCCCCATTTCCCCCAGAAATTCCATTTTATTTTATTTTAATTAGTTAATTAATTAATTATTTATTATTATTTTTTTTTTGCTTTTTGGAGGGCGGGGGAGGTAGAACAATTGCAGTTAAGCGACTTGCCCAAGGTTGCATGGCTAGATTTTTATGGTAAGTGTCTGAGGCTGAATTTGAGCTCAGGTCCTCCTGACTCCAGGGCTAGTGCTCTTTGCACTGTGCCACCTAGCTACCCCAATTCTATTTGATTTTATGGCAATCTGTTTTCCTTTGAAACTTTGTAAATATTTCCAAGTTATACTCCTTTCCTAGAGCTGTCTTAGGCATCTTAGGTAAATAATTGTTCTTCATCATCAATATTTTAAAAAACTCATTCTTTCAGCCTTACTTTCTCTATGGAGACTTTATATTAAAGTCAGGCTCTCTGCACTTTTAGAGGGAATATTGTACCTTTGTATGGTTCTGATCTCTATTATCTAGGCTTCAGTGACTATATTCTCTAGGTATTGAATGTTCTGTTACTTCAAGTGTTACAGGGGCGGCTCAGCTGAGGGAGTTACAAACTTTTAGTGATCCAAAAATGATTTGACATAGGACATGTTTTAATTACTGCCCTCCTCGTTTGCTTTGCAGACTCTGAACCCTGGTTTGGTCTGGGCAATAAAACTGCAGTCTTGCACCCTGGTCACTCACTTTTGGACTGAATCCACAATCCTGTTCTTGTGTCAGAGTGACAGAATTACAAGCCTTGCTCTGGTAATTCTTCCTTAAAAGTCCGAGAACCTACTCTGGGATCATAGAAACAAAACTATAGACAGGCATGCCTCTTTTTGCATGTATCATCTGAATCCACCAATCAATCCAACAGTGGGGACAGAGTGACAGAGCTGCAGACCCAGCCCTGGTTTGTATTCACTGATCCTTCTTTCAGGGTCAAGAGTGACAAGGCTGTAGGACCACTCCTGTTTACTTGCCTGTAAGTTGGATTCACAATCTCAGCTTGGAAACATTACCCACTGGGGTTTATCCTTGGACTCCCATTCACTGCTTGGTTTAGCGTTCTTCCTTGGTTTTCTCAGATATGAGAGATCTAGGGTATGCTACTTTTTGCTGTTCCATCAACTTTGCCAGTGTACTGAAATATACTTAAAAATATATATCAAATGTTTCATAAATTCAGGGTCATTTAACAAGATTACAATCTTACTAGTCTGTATTTTTTTAAAGGAGGGCAAATTTTATAGAAAAACTGTTCAGTAAAATATGAATTAGTTCAATCAGAACTATTAACAAAAATGGATTAATTTCAACAGCTTCTGAGAAATCATACAATCTACAGGTTTGATCTGAGATAAAATATAGTAGGTTATATATGTATATCTATACATCTATGCCTATAAATATGTATATCTATGCATATACATACATACATACATACATCACCTCTTTATCTATATCTTATCCTGGGGACTGAGCCCTAATTAAAGGAAATATGTTCCAGACATAATTATGTACGAGGTAAATAAAGCCACTATAAAATATAAGAGAATACTTAGCCTCTGCTACAATCTCTATTCCTGTGATAATAGTGAGTTATGGTGCTCAGAGACAAAGGAAAAGAGCATGCTCGAGAAAATGCAAGCTGGGTGTCAAAATATCTAAATGCCTTAAAATCTAACTTCCCAGTTTAACAATCCATAGTGAAGGGCATTCTTCACTCTCTGAAGCCACTTTACTATGAAATCTTATTGTCCCATTATGATAATTCACACTAAACTCTATCAAATTCATCACAAATTCTCTCTCTGTCTCGCTAATGCAACAAATCTTGGGGGACAAAGGGCAGAGTCTTCTCCTCATATTTTTCCAGCTTTTTTTTAAAATGCCATCCCACCAAGAGGATCTCTGCTGAATTCAGCCTAGTTCCAATCAGATAGCTTGGAGAAACTTCATCAGAGAAAGCTGCAGCTTCTTTTAAAATTGACTCTCATCAGAAACTGAAAAAGATTCATTTTAAGAAGACACATATACAAAGAGAAGAAAAATGAACATTTTGGCAGACATTTGCTCATCTATTCAAACCCCCAAACAGATTTAATACAAAATGAACTTTTCTGTATCCCTGTCAATACATGTCAGGTCTTCAAATTCTCTCTTCTGGAGTGGGGCAAAGTGGGAGGTGGGGAAGGAGGGAGCATGATGGGGTGGGATGTCAACTTCTAGCTTCTTTGAACATTACAATTTGCTGCTGAAAGGCTCTCTATTTTAAACAGACTTTTCAGGGAAGTGAATTTATTTTTTCTCTAAGGACTTTTGCAAATGGTTTGGATTTGCTGCTCATAATTTCTCCCTCTCCCCCTCTGCCTCTTCAGAATATACCTGCCAGTTCTATATGGGGAGAGGAGAGGATTTAGCCCTCCTTGTTTCATTTCCAGGGTCTCATTTTAACTTCTATATTGTGATAGAAATTTTATGTTACAATATAAGTTTTATTATAAATAAAACATTTATATATTTTATATGAATAATATAACATACTATAAATATAACATATTATAAATACACAATGTATAATATAATATATTAACTTTTATCTGTCTTTTCTATCCAATGAACTAAGTTATGGAGCGTCTCTCTCTGATGTGGGTGTCTCTCCTTTCTTAGCTGTGCCTCAGACTCTTTGGAACTGACTCACTGCTGGATAAGACATTATTACGTTATGGTCAAGTGGCTCTCTTTCTAGAAGTCATGACCAATGTAGGGGGTTGGAGAGAGAAAATCTTCTCTTCTACCCCCAGCAGGTTCTTCTTCGATTAATGACTTTCTCTCTGTCTCACCCAAACTGTCAACTACCTCCAGGGCTTAACTATTTAAATCTCTGAAACAGCATGGCCAATTTTTGCTCATCCAATGATATTGTTCCCTTCTCACTTATTAAGATAGGTGATTGAAAGAAAAAGTGAGAGAGAAGGGAGAGAGGAATCAAAACTCTTCTTTCCTCCACCACAACATATAGATAAGCAAACTAAGGCCCAGAGGAATTAGATGTCTTGCCCAGAGCCACAAAATTAGTGGCAGGTCTGGCACCTGAGTATCTTTTGTCCCAAAGATAACTCCTCTTCCTTATATCCCTATTTCTATCCATGACACTATTGTTCTCTCAGTCACTTATTCTCAAATGCTTGGAGTTATTCTGGATTACTTCCTTTGCCTATCCTCATTGATTTTTCCCATTTCCCCCACTACTCTCTGCCCCTTATCTAGTTAGGTTGTCCTTTAGATTTTTCTGTCTTATTTCTAGCATTCTTTCTTTTCTTTTTTCCCACTGCTACCATCCTAGAATCTTCATTCCCTCTTAACTGGTTTTATGATAGCCCCCTAACCAATTTTCTTGCCTCCAAACTCTATTTGTCTTCCTAAAATACATAGGTCACTCATCACAAAACTTCAATTATTCAGAACTTTATAAGGATAAAACTTAATATCCAATACAAAAGAAAAACAACAAATGTTGGAGAGGATACAGAAAAACAGGCACATTCATACACTCTTGGTGGAGCTGTGAATTGGTACTGCTACTCCGAAAGCAATTTGAAATTATATCTCAAAAGTTACTAAACTGAGTATAATCCCCGAAAGAAGTCAAATAAAGAAGTAAAGAACACATGTACAAAAATATTGATATTGGCTCTTTTTGTGTTGGTTAAGAACTAGAAAGTAAGGAAGTGCCCATTAATTGGGCAATGGCTTTATAAATTATGGAACCTGAAGAAAATGAAATACTATTATGCCATAAGAAATTATGGAGGGGACTTTTTCAGAGAAACCTAGGAAGTTGAGGCCACATGTGGCCTTTGACTGAATCCCCCTTTGACTGAATCCAAACTTTGATTTGTTCTGTGAAGTTGGGATTCAGTTAAAGGGCCACATTTGAGGACCTAAAGGGCCGCAGGTTCCCCACCCCTGCAATAAATTGATGCAAAGCAAAATGAACTGAACCATCAGGAAAATAATTTGTACACTAACAACAGCATTGGAAAGATAAACAACTTTGGAAGACTTAAGAATTCTGATCACTGCAATGGCTAACCACTATTTCAGAGACCAATGATGAAATACTCTACCCACCTCTTGGCAGAGAGGTGATGGCTTCAAGATGTAGGCTGAGACATAGGTTCAGGGACATGACTAATGGGGAAACTAATTTTGCTTGACTTATTTGTTATAAGGATTTTTTCATTTTTTTATGCTGAAAGGGAAAAGAAAACTGATAGTCATTAAGTGAAAAAATTTTAGTTAAAAATATCCAATAAAAAGAAAAAGAATATTACTTTCACAAGTATAGGATAGGGAAAACTTGGCTTGATAGTTCATGGGAAAAACTTGATACTCACTTAGAAGGTTAATTGTTTTCTCACTAAATAGGTTTTTAGCATTGAGTACTAAAGGGATCAATTATTTTAGCCACTGGTCTATAGTTCTCTTTCATTTTATTTTCTTGGTTAACATGTTGGGACTATATTACATAAAATGAATTTTAAAGAGTGTTTAATTCTCAATTTTTTAGAATTAGTGTAGCATATCTGTCAATTGCTCTCTAAGTGTTTGGTAGAATTCACTTTTAAATCCATCTGGACCAGGCTTTTGCTCTGGGACAGCCCCGGTCCCCACCAAATTCCTGTTTGACCCGCACATGGTGCTACCAGTAGTATTTATAAGAGTTAGAACTAACGAGGATCCTTATGCTCTCCTGACATATGGCAGAGTTACAGAAACCTAGGGTTGTACTTTAAACAATCACAGGAAATCAAACCATGACCTCTGTCATCCTCACTAAATTATTCTTATTTGTTTTAGCTTTCAAAATACCTCAGCAATGCTTTAAAAAAACCCATCTTTTTAACTTCCCGGTACTCTACGCACACACAGACACACACACACATGCACACACATGCACACACACTCCCTACTTCCTATAGAACTTTCTCTTAGAAGTACAGTTAAGAAAAACCTGTTACTACATTGACGTTGTCTGACTGTGTGTGCCTTACTCTTACAGTATGACTGCCCCTCTACCGAGAGGATACTAACTTTATTTAACTAAAACATGTAGATCATTGTTTACTTTGAATGTGTCTCCTCATATTTTATCATGCCGAATGTTTCTCGATGATTAACAACTGTTTCTTAAATTGACTTGTTCCCTTTAGACAAAGTTAGCGTGCATTTCCATCCCAGTTACTATAGATTTATTTGTTATCCTGCATCATGCAAGTTAGAAAGTTTGCTATTTCAGAGACAGCAAAAAGAACGTATGTATGTGCTATTTAAGAAGATAATGGGGTTTTTTTTGGGCTAAGTTTTTGACTTTTAAAAATTCTTAATTACTTCTTTCCTTAGGAACTGGTCTGAAGAATGTGCTCTGTAATCCACAACTTTAATGGTACAATCATAAATCAACAATTATTTTTAATCACATTATTGTTCTTTGACTGCCAACCCATCTTGATTAATTTAGCATGTGAATTATCTCCCAGATGGTAGTCCCAACAGTATTCTGGTGTTAAGATTTTAGTAGGTTTGTTTAAAAAGAAATACTTGTTTAGGTGACTTTTATCATACTCCTTAACTTCAATTTCTTTCTCCTTGTCCTGAAGCATGCCCTTGCTGCATTCCTGGGTGAGGTTTAGAACTCCCTGAGGTGTGCCCCTGAACACTGCAATGGTATGATAGAAATCCCCTTGGTTGTAGGGAATGTATGCTGATGAATCATGCTGCTTCTTATAATTGAAATCATTCAAATTTTCTGAAAACCAGTTGGGCTGGAGTTGAGCAATCAACTTGCCCAGAGTCTCCAATCCAAATCCATTCTTAAAGATTTGATCTATGTCCATGCAGAAAAGGAAGTTAACTGCATCCTGAATGTGGCTTATGATATATTCCCAATTATCTTCCTCCTTAGCATGTTATCATCCTACCTCTTCCCCCTGTTGATTTCAAAGACTTGATTATTTGAAGAAGACCTAACACAGTTGGAGGAATCTTCATGGAGTTATCTGTCATGATATAAAATATAACTTTCTGGTTCACCATAAAATATTTGTCAGCAGATTTGATGAATTTCTCCAAGGTTTTATATCCATACTTAGGAAAAAATGAGAGAGAGACAATTTTATCTTCACAAATTTATTGGTAAGATACATAGTATTAGGGGCAGCTAGGTAGTGCAATGAATAGAGCACCGGCCCTGGAGTCAGGAGGACCTGAGTTCAAATCTGGCCTCAGACACTTAACACAAAACTAGCCCTGTGACCTTGGGAAGGTCACTTAACCTCAACTGCCTTACCTTCCCCCCTCCAAAAAAAAATTAAAAAAAAAAAGATATATAGTATTAGCAAAAATTGTGCTACTGAAGCCCATATATAGTAAACTCTTTTTTTTTTATTTATTTATTTATTTTATTTTTTTTTATATATGAGATTCTTTATTAAATTTTTTTTTTGAGTTACATCTTTTCTCCCCGTCTTTCCCCCGCCCACCACCCCAAAACAGCCATCCCAGTATTTCCCCCCTCCCCCAGTCTATTCTCTCCTATGTCACTTTTTGGTAGGGCAGGATGGATCTCCCAACTGCAGTGCCTGTGTATCTCAAGTTCCAGTTGGATGTAGTCA
>JAQQSU010008204.1:0-13015 GCA_028627135.1 Pseudochirops cupreus | reverse complement strand
TCAATGGAAAATTTGACCTTCAAATACAAAGACTGAATAGGAGCATAAAAAAGTAAACAGGAGAGAAAAAAAATATTTTTCAATAAAAGCAAACTGTTTACATCCCTACATGGAAAGATGATACTTATAACTCTTGAGAACTGTATCTTTATTATGACATTTAGAAGGAATATACATAGACAGATGGTGTGGGTATAATTTGACTTTGATGTGATGATAAGAAACCTAATTAAGTGGTAAAAAAGGATTGTAATGGGAGAAGAGGAAGGAAGGATACAGAAAAGGGTAAATTAAATCACATGAAAAGGCATAAAAACCTAATACAGTGGACAGAAAGAAGGTAAGGAGATGAACAACTTTACTCCTATTTGAATTGATTCAAGGAGGGAATAACATACTCAGTTAGATATAGAATCTAACTTGCCCTATAGGGAGTAGGAGAGGAAAGGGGTAAGAAAAGGGAAGGACTGATGGGTAAGGGTTGGATAGAAGTGAGGAAAGAAGTAGTGAGGGAAAAGGAAAAGAAAAGAGATGAGATTGATGGAAGGGAGAGCAGATTGAGGGAGGTGGCAGTCAAAAGCAAAACTCTAGTGAGGAGGTAAAGGGAGAAAGAAAAGAGAAAAGCATCACAAAGGAGAAATAGGACGGAGAGAAAGACACAGATAATAATCATAACTGTGAATGTGAATGGAATGAACACTCCCATAAAACAGAAGCCAAGAGCAGAGTGAATAAAAATCACAATCCTCCAATACGTTGTTTACAAGAAACACATTTGAAACAGAGGGATATACACAGAGTAAAGGTAAAAGGCTGGAGTAGAATATATTATGCTTCAGCTGAAGTAAGGAAAGCAGAAATACCCATCCTGCTCTCAGACAAAGCAAAAACAAAAATAAATCTAATTGAAAGACATAGGGAATGAAACTACATACTGATAAAAGGCACCATAGACAATAAACTAAGATAAGAACTAATCATATATGCACCAAATGGAATTGCATCCAAATTCTTAGAGGAAAAGTTAAAAGAGTTACAGGAAGATATAGACAGCTAAACTATACTGGGGAAGGGGATCTCAACCTCTCCCTCTCTGAACTAAATAAATCCAACTACAAAATAACCAAGATACCAGTAAAGGAGGAGAATCAAATTTTAGAAAAGTTAGATATGGTAGACTTCTGAAGAATATTGAATGTGAATAGAAAAGGGACAGACAAATGAATGGAGATACCTTTTCCTCAGCGTGGCACCTACATAAAAACTGACCATATACTAGAGCATAAAAGCCTCACAATCCAATGCAGGAAGGCAGAAATATTAAATGCATCCTTTTTAGATCATGATGTAAGAAAAATTACATGTAATAAAGTGCCATAGAAAGATAGACTGAAAATTAATTGGACACTAAATAATCTAATCCTAAAGAATGTGTAGGTCAAATAACAAACAATAGAAAAATCTATATCTTCATTCAAGAGACTGATAATAATGAGAAAATATACCACAATTTATGGGATGCAGTAAAAACAGTTCTTAGGGGAAGTTTTATATCTCTAAATGCTTAAATGAATAGAATAAAGAAAGGCGAGATTAATGAATTGGGAATACAACCCAAAAAAAGCTAGAAAAAAACAACAAATTAAAAATCCTCAATAAAATATTAAAGTAGAAATTCTGAAATTCAAAGGAAAGATTAAGAAAAATGAAATTAAGAAAACCATTGAACTAATAAATAAAACTAAGAGCTGGTTTTATGAAAAAAAAGAACACAATAGGTAAAATGTTATTTCATTTGATTAAAAAAGAAAAGAAAACCAAATCACATATATCAGAAATGAAAAGAGTGAATTCACCACTAATTAAGAGGAAATTAAAACTATAATTAGGAGCTATTTTGCCCAGCTGTATGTCCATAAATTTGACAATCTTTGTGAAAAGGATGTATATTTACAACAATATAAATTGTCTAGATCAGTGGTTCTCAACCTTCCTATTGCCATGACCCTTTAGTACAGTTCCTCATGTTGTGGTGACCCCCACCATAAAATTATATTTGTTACTACATCATAACTGTAATTTTGCTACTGTTATAAATCATAATGTAAATATCTCATATGGAGGATGTATTTTCTATGTTACAAATTCAACATAACCCACAGGTTGAGAACTGCTGGTCTAGATTGACAGAAAAGGAAATAAAATACTTAAATAACTTCATTTCACAAAAAGAAACTGAACAAGTAATCAATGAACTGCCTAGGGGGGAAAAAATCTCCAGGGCCAGAAGGATTTACAAATGAATTTGATCAAACATTTTAAAAAAAGAGATTAAAAAAAAAATCAGAAGAGTTGGGCTTCCCAACAATGGATCAGAAGTGATTCATGGCAGGGTATACATGGGAAGTTGAGAAACAAATTAAGAAAAACTAGAAATTCCAAAGAAAGGCAACTTTTATCATTTACAAGTGAAGCATTCCTATGGAGAATTTCAGAAGGATTCCATGAAGGGAGAGAAGGAATTTCAGGAAAAGCAAGTTTTAAATTATATGTTCTCTCTCTGAGCCCCAAATCAACATGGATCCTGCAGGTCTGAGGTGAGTAATTCCTCAGTTTAGGGGAACTTTTCTGTAACAACTATTTCTACCACTACCAACCTGAAGCAAATATATTAAGTACTCATTTTTAAAAGCTAACAATCTCTAGTTGATCAATCAATAATCATTGGAGAACATATTGTATAGGGTCAGCTGTACAACCATATAAGAAATCCCAAATTGTCGGGATTACCCCTTGAACTCAGTGAGAAGATATACTCAGCCACCTTCTGGGACTCCAGTCCAGCCATGTGAAAGCCAGGAGAGTAGTCCCAGAGTATGTATTACAAATATAGGATCAATAATATAAAGTCATAAGAATTTATCCCATGAATATAAATTGACTTCTTTGGATAGCTTGACATTCAAGACTCTATAATCTGATGTCTTTCAATTTATCTAACCTCATTTTACAGTATATACCTCCACATACTATAATCTCTTTCCAAAATAAAATACTTACCATATAAACTCTCTACCTCCTTATCAATTTGAATTTGTTCATGTTTTCCAATGTGCCTCGATTGCTTGCCCTGGAACCTTCTGTTAAATTCCCATCAACCTTTTTATATTCAATCAAATGCAATGCCCTCCAAGAAGCCTGTTTTGAGCTCTACTTGTGTTAGAGATGTTTCATTTTAAAGTTAAGAGACTACTTTTATAACTATCTTTTGCACATATCCCGTATAGGTTTGTATTATAGTTATTTGTAGGTGTGTAATATTAAAAAAAAAACAACTTTCAGTTAGAATAAAAAATATTCTGTGTGCTTGGAATAATTTTTCAAAATATAGATTTTGGAACAGATAAGATTTTACCTGGCTAAAGATTTTGAAAATGTATGCCTCAGTTATAACCAATGGAAAACCACTTATATGTGAAGCTTCAAAGAAAAATGTGAATTTGTCTCAGGATCTGGAAGAATTCAAAAAGAATTTGAAATACCAAATAATAGAGGTGGACATAAAATTGGGAAAAGAAATGAGTGATGGAAGAAACTTATGAAAAAAGTGTAAAAAATTATTAAAAGTGGTACTAAATAGCAGAGAAAATAACACCACAAAAATCAGATTGCTCCAAAAGTTTTTTTTTTTAAGACACAAAAACTATTGAAGGAAAGATCTCTTTAAAAAACAGAATTGGCAAAATTAAAACTTCACTGAAGGACTCCTTAAAAAGTAGAATTAGCCAAATGTTAAAGGAGGCACAAAAACTAGGTGAAAAAAAATAATTCCTTCAAATTTAGAATTGGGCCTGTGTAAGCTAATGATACCATAAGACACTAAGAAACTATAAAACAAAATCAAAGGAATGAAAAAATAGAAGCAAATATGAACTACCTCATTGGGAAAAAAAGAAAAAAAGAAAGAAAATTGACCTGGAAATTACATCAAGGCGAGCCAATTTAAGAATTATTTGACTACCTCTAAGCCATGATCAAAAAAAGGGTCTGAACATCACAAGGAAAATAGCCTTTATATCCTATAACTAGAGGGTAAAATAGAAATGGAAAGAATCTACAATCACTTCCTGAATTTGGAACACGATTTAAAAATATTTTAAAAATTGTTCATGTAACTGAATAAAATGTTTAAAAATGATGATGATAATGATAATGATTCAATGCAACATCAAGAAAAAATAAAAAAGTCAAAGGGTTGAACAAATGGTGAAAAATTGTGAAATATTTCATAGGAATTGCAAGCAAACTGGAAATAGATCAAGGGGAGATACTTTAAGAATTATTGGAAAACCTGAAAATTATAATGAAAAAGAAAAAAAAAACCACAGACATAATATTTCAATAAAATGCAAAGGAAAACATCCCAGATATCATATGACCCTAGGGCTCTCTAGGTATTAAGAGAATTAGCCAGCCAGTTTCTAAAAGAAATCACAAAATGAAAATTCAGAAATATGATAGACAAAATACAGAGCTCTTAGGTCAAGGAGAAAATACTATAAAGCCAACGGCTTAAAATAAGTTGTTGTTGTTGTTGTTATTGTCTTTTTTCCAGAAAGCAAGGGAATTAGTATTGCAACCAAGTATAACTTACCTACTGAAACTGCATAGAATCTTATAGAAGGGGGCTGAGGAATACTTAATAAATTGGAGCATTTTGAAGCATTCCTAATTAAAGACCAGAGGTATATTTAAAAAAATATATATTTTCATGCTCATGACACAAGAGAAGCATAAAAAGGTAAAAATAAGTGAGAAATCACATGAGATTTAACAAGATTAAACTATTTACATTTTCATTTGGGAAGATAATACATGTAAAGTTATTATCATCATGAGAATGCTTAGGAGTCTACTTAGACAGAAGGCATGGATATGAGTACTATTTGCCATGATCTCAAAACAAGAATGTAAGGATGAGAAAAAGAGATGTAGAGTGAAAAGAGGGAAGGGGTAGAAGAATGAGGAAAATTACCTGACATAAAAGAGGCAAACAGGTAACATTTTTTTACAATGGTTGGGATAATAGGAAAGGTAGCTGGCAATTCTTGAGCCTCACAATTATCTGAACTAGTTCAAGGAAAGAAGATAATACATATACTGTTGAGTGTAAGCATTCTCCTTATCCAACAGGGAAATAAGAGGAAAAGGGACTAAAGGAGAAGATATCAGCAATCAGAAGAAAAAAAATGGGATAACACCCAAAAAGGAAGAAGATAGCAGAATAGATTAGAAACCAGAACCTAATAATATATTGTTTAAAAGAGATATACCTGAAACAGACACACACACAAAGAGTTAAAGTAAAGATTGTCCTAAACCTATTATGCTTCTGCTAAATAAAAAAGGCAAGGTAGAAATTGTAGTTTCAGACAAAGCAAAAGGAAAAATAGTTGCAATTAAAAGTGATATTCTAAGAAACTACATTTTGCCAAAAGGTAAAATTGCATCTTAATATTGATACTGAAAATACATTCATCACATGGCATAGCATCCAAATTCTTGACAGATAAGTTAAATGAGTTAAAGGAAGAAATAAAGATTAAAACTGTACCAGTGGGGTGACTTAATCAATCACCTCCCATGCCTTAAGATAATTAAATATAAAATAAAAAAGAAAGAAGTAAAGAAGATGCATACAGTTATAGAAAAGTCAGATATGATAGTCGTCTAGAGAATAATAAGAAGGAATGGTAAGGACTTTTCCTATTTGTATGCTGTTCATGGCAACTTCACAAAATTTGATCATGTATTAAAGAGTTAAAAACCTTACAAACAAAAGAAGAGAAGAAATATTAAAAGAACCATTTTCCAATATAAAATAAATGTACATAATGCATCAGCATTTTTATTTATTACCAACAAAATCCAGCAACAAGAAGTAGAAAGAAAAATTCCATTTAAAATAACCATGGACTATATAAAATGCTTGGGAGTCTACCTGCCAAGACAAACAAAGGAACTATATGAACACAATTACAAAACACTTTCTACACAAATAAAATCATATCTAAACAATTAGAAATGTAAAAATTGCTCAGTATTTCACTGAGCCAATTCAATAAAAATGAAAATTCAACTAAAATAATTTACTTGTTTGTTTCCATACCAATAAAACTACTAAAAATCGTTTTATAGAACTAGAAAAAATAATAACAAAATTCACCAGGAAGAACAAAATGTCAGAAATATCAAAGTAATTAATTGGAAAAAAATCATGAAAAAGGTGGCTTAGCAATACCAGATTTCAAACTGTATAAGAGAGCAGCCATCATTGAAAAATCTAGTGCTGATCAAGAAAGAGAGTGGCAGATAAGTGGAATAAATTAGGTACACAATATACAATAGCAAATGACTATAGTAATCTAGTCTTTGATAAATTAAAAGACTGAAGTTTTTGGAACTATTTTACCAAAATTGGTGTAAAAACTGGAAAAAAAGTTTGTTAGGAATTAGGTATAGACAAACATCATACATCAAGAGGTGAAAATGGGTACATGATTTGGATATAAACAGTGATACCAAACACAAAATAGAGAAACATGGTATAGTCAAGCTTTCATTTATATGGAAAAGGGAATAATTTATGACCAAGCAAGACATAAATAACATTACAAGATGTATAATGCATCAAATTAAAAAAGAAAATTGCAGAAACAAAACAATGAAACAACATTAGAGAAAAAGCAGAAAATGAGAGAAATGTTTTAACATACTTTTTTTTTCCTGAAAAAGGACTCATTTCTCAAATATATAGGAAACTGTGTCAAATTTAGGAGAATATGAGTCATTTACTAATTGACATATAGTCAAGGTATACAAACAAGCAATTTTCAGATAATTCCAAAAAACTTCAGTCTTTTAATTTATCAAAGAATAGATTACTATAGTCATTTACTATTGTATATTGTGTACCTAATTTATTCCACTTATCTGCCACTCTCTTTCAAAGCTATCCATATTCATATAAAATTATCTAAATGACTGTTGTTTAGAGAAATATAAATTAAAACATCCCGGATGAGCCCCCTCCCATCTATCAGATTGGCTAATAAAAGAGAAAAGGAAAATGACAAATGTTTAAGAGGATGTGGGAAGATTAAGAAACTAATGCATTGTTGGTAGAGTTGTGAACTGATTAAACCATTCTGGAAAGCTATTTGAAACCATACCCACAGAACAATCAAACTGTGCATACCCTTTGATCCAGCAATTCCACTACTAGGTTTGTAGTCAAAAAATATTTTTAAAAGCTGTGTGTGGGGGGAACTATTTGTACAAAAATATTTATAGTAGCTCTTTTTGTTGTGGTAAAGAATTGAAACTGAGGGAATGCCCATCATTTGGGGAATGGCTTAACAACTTGTATTGTAAGTTTGTGGTGTAATTTATATTTTTTGTAAATATTCATTCATTTCACAAAGATTGTCAAATAGGGCAAAATAATTCCTAATTATTGTGCTAATTTCTTCTTCATTGATACTGATAATTTGGTTTCCTTCTTTCTTTTTTTTAAATCATATTAACCAAAGGTTTATCAATTTTAGTTTTTGTCATAAAACTAGCTTGTAGTTTTATTTATTAGTTAAATAACTTTCTTAACCTCTCCTTTGGTTTTCAGTATTTCTACCTTGGTATTTTATTGAGGATTTTTGATTTGCTCTTTTTCTAGCTTTTTTAGTTGCATGCCCAATTCATTGATATCCTCTTTCTCTATTTGATTCATGTAAGCAATCAGAGACATAAAACTTCCCCTAAGAACTCCTTTTGTGGCATTCCATAAGTTTTGGTATGTTGTTTCATTATTATCCTTCTCTTGAATGAAGTTATTGATCATTTCTATGATTTGTTGTTTGACCCACTCAATTTCAAATAATCTTCAGGATTAAAATATTTAGTTTCCAATTAATTTTTAATCTCCCTTTCCATGGCCCTTTATTAAATACAATTTTTAGTGCATCATGATCTGAAAATGATGGCTTTAATATTTCTTGTTTTTCCGCACTGGATTGTGAGGTTTTTATGCCCTAGTATATGGTCATTTTCTTTGTATGTGACATGTACTGCTGAGAAAAAGGTCTATTCCTTTCTATCCCCATTCTATTTTCTCCAGAAGTCTACCATATCTAACTTTTCTAAAATTCCATTCACCTCTTTAATTTCTTTCTTGTGTATTTCGAGGTTAGATTTATCAGGTTCAAAGAGAGGGGTATTGAAGTCCCTCACTGGTATAGTTTTGCTATCTATTTCTTCCTCTCACTTCCTTAACTTCTCCAGGAATTCAGATGCTATACAGCTTGGTGTGTATATGTTTAGTAATGATATTGCTTTATTTTCCATGGTGTCTTTTAGCAGGATAAAGTTTCTTTCCTTATCTCTTTTGATTAGATCTATTTTTGCCTTTGCATTGTCTGAGATCCCCTGCTTTTTTTTTTTTTTACTTCAGCTGAAACATAATATATTCTACTCCAACCTTTTTGCCTTTGTCCTATTTGTATCCTTCTGTACCCTGTGTGGACCCCTGTTTCAAATATGTAATATGTGAACAAAATATTGTAGGATTATGGTTTTTAATCCATTCTGCTATCCACTTCCATTTTATGGGAGAGTTCATTCCATTCACATGCACAGTTATGATTACTATCTGTGTCTTTCTATCATCTCCCTCTCTGCCCCTTGTTTATGCTTTCATTTCTCCATTCTCTGTTACACTCCTCAAGAGTTTTGCTTTTGACCACCATCTCCCTCAATCTTCCTTACTTTCTATCAGCTCCCCTCCTTTTTCTTTCCCTTTTCCCTTACTACTTCTTCTCTACCTTCTAACCATCTCCTCCAATTTCTTTCCCCTTTCCCTTCCTACTGCCTGTAGGGTAAATTATATTTTGATACTTAACTGAGTGTGTTATTCCCTCCTTGAGCTAAATCAGATGAGATTAAAGTTCAAACAGTGTTCATCTCCCTCCCTTCTTTCCCTCTACTCTGATATGTTTTTGTGCCTCTTCATGTGATGAAATTTACCCTTCTCTACCTCGTTCTTTTCTCTTCTCCCATTACAATCCTTCTATACCCCTTAATTAGTTTTTTATCATCATATCAGTCAATTTATATTCACACCTTATATCTATGCATATTCATTCTAAATACCATAAAACTATGCAATTCTCAAGATTAACAAGTATCATCCTTCCATAAAGTGATGTAAACAACTTTCCCTTACTTAATAATATATTTTTCATTTTCTCCCCTGTTTGCCTTTTCATGCCTCTCTCTAGTCCTGTATTTGAAGACTGAATTTTCTATCGACCTCTGGCTTTTTCTTTTTTTTTAAAATTAATTTATTTATTTTCTTGTTTACATCATTCATTTCCGTGAGAATTTGAGTTACAAATTTTTTCCCCATCTTTCCCCTACCCAATATCTCAAAACAGCCATCCCATGGTATAACCCCTCCCCCAATCTGCTTTCTCCTATGTCCTCACCTCGCCCCTCTGACTTTCTGGTAGGACAGGATGGATCTCCCTACCACAGTGCCTGTGCATCTTAATATGTATATATATATATTTAACATTTCATTATAGAACTTTAAATTCTAGATTCTTTCCCTTCCTCCCTCATCACCCATCCCCACTGGAAGGAGAAGAAATTAAATACAGGCTGTACATGTGTAATTACGCAGAATGTCTCCACAGTGGGCATATTGTAAGAGACTGATTATATATCCCTCCTTCCTATCCTGCCCCCAACTTGTTCTATTCTCTACCCTGTCCCTGTCCCTGTCCTTTTACAGAAGTGTGTACTTCCATGGTCCCTCCCTCCCCCCCACCCTGCCCACCCCTCCATCATCCCACCCCTCATCCCCATCCTCCCTACTCTCCTGTGTGGCAAGATACCCAGTTAAGAGTTTATGTCATTCCTTCCCTAAGCCAAGTTCAATGAGATTAAGGTTGACCCTTTTCCTTTTGCCTTCCCGTTCTTCCCCTCCATTGTAACAATTTTTCTTTGGCTCTTCTATGAGATGATTAACCCTGTTCTTTTTCTCCCTGTCTCCTCTCATTCTTATCCTCTCCCACCTCACAATTTCACATTTTAGAGTATTGTCCCTTCCTATTCAATTGATCTTGTGCCCTCTATGCATTCATAAATACACATACCCAGATATGTGTTTGTATTCATATATAAACCCTCCTATATAAACATATGTGTATGTATATGTATATATACATTTGTATTCCCTTTATCTATCCTTATACTGACTTTCATTAGTTACGATTTTCACTTTTCCATGTTGGCATGTAAATAGTTCAACTTTGATGAGTTCGTTATGATTTCTTTTCCATGTTTACCTTCTCAGGATTCTTGTATTTGAGTGTCAAACTTTGTTTTCTGTTCTTGTTTTTTCAGCAAGAATGTATGAAAGTCCTCCATCTCACTGAATGATCATATTTTCCCCTGGAACATTATACTCAATTTTGCTGGGTAAGTGATTCTTGGTTTTAATCCTAGCTCCCTTGATCTCCAGAATATCATATTCCAGGACCTTTGATCCTTTAATGTAGAAGCTGCTACATCCTGGGCTATCCTAATTGTGTTTCCACAGTATTCATATTGTTTCTTCTTGGCAGCTTGTAATATTTTTTCCTTGATCTGGGACTCCGGAGCCTGGCTATAATATTCCTAGGAGTTTTCTTTTGGAGATCTTTTTCAGGAGGTGATCAGTGAATTCTTTCAAGCTCTATTTTGCCCTCTTTTTCTAAAATATCAGGGCAATTTTCCTTGAGAATTTCTTGAAGGATGTTTTCTAAGTTCTTTTTTGGATCATGGCTTTCTGGTCATCCAATAATTTTTAAATTGTCTCTCCTGGATCTATTTTCTGGGTCAGTGGTTTTTTCAAGGAGATATTTCACATTATCTTCTATTTTTTCATTTGTTTGGAACTGTTTAATAGTATCTTGATTTCTCATAAAGTTATTTGCTTCCATTTGCTCCACTCTAATTCTGAAAGAATTATTCTCTGCAGAAAGCTTTTAAGGTTCTTTTTCCATCTGGCAAATTCAACTTTGCAAGGCATTTTCTCCTCGTTGGCTTTTTGGGCCTCTTTTGCTATTTGAATTAGTCTATTTTTTAAGGTGTTATTTTCTTCAGTCAGGTTGTTGACTCTCTTTTCATGACTTTCTTGCAGAATTCTTATTTCTATTCCCCTGTTTTTCCTCCACTTCTCTCATTTGGTTTTCAAAATCCTTTTTAAGCTGATCTATGGCTCTTAGGCAATTTTCATGTTTCTTAGAAGCTCTTGGTGTGGGAGTTGTGACTGTGTTGTCTTCCGCCCATTCCATGCTTTGATCCTTCTTGTCCCCAAAGAAGGAATTTAGAGTTTGGTTGCTGTTCTTACTTTGCTTCTTTTGCCTGCTCATGATGGCCAGTCAATTTTTTAGCTCTGTGTAACTCTGCTTCCAGAGGGGTAAGCTCTGTCACAAATGGCTGGGGTTTTCCCAGCTGCCAGAGCTATTAGGGGGCTGTTGCTTTTCTGAAGCCCCCACCAGCTTTGGCTCACTAAGAACACACCCCAGGGTGGTCCACCACCCAAGACCGTGATCTGGATGCAGGCAGCTCAATGCAAGAGCACTTGGCCTCTTAATGATGGTTTTTCCCCCCTGCAGTCTGCAGGCCAGGATCTCTGAAGCAGCTATGTGGAGGCAGCTGCAGAGCCTCCACTTCTGCCACTTCCTTGCCCTGGAGGCAGCTTGGCCAGACCTGCTTTTCTCCCCCAAGTTTAGCTGAGCTCCACTAAGCTGTTAGTCCTTGTTTCTCATGGCTTGATAATTCTGGAAACTGCCACAGCTGCCACTGATCCACTCTCCTGAAGCTCCAGCTGAGGCTTGGCTTGGCTCAGCCCATCTGGCTGCCCCCAGGGCCATGCCACAGTTTAAGGCTAGGCTGGTTTTGGCTCCCAGTGCTGAGATGGTCCCTTCTAGCCCAGCTGCCTTCAGCGGGATGTGTATTTGTGTGCATTTTAGAGCCTTAAAATTTTTTTAGACCCAAATTTTATGGGTATTTTAGATGGCTGTGCGGGAGCTACAGTACCTTGCTGCTCCTATGCCACCATCTTTCCTCTGCCCCTCGACCTCTGTCCTTTTCATCAGGAAAGTCGTGAAGTCCATTATTACATAGTATGTCCATCTCCTCTCCTGAAAGTAAATGCTCAATTTAGCTGGGTAGTTTCATCATTGGTTATAATCCAAGCTCCTTTGCATTACAGAATATCATATTTCAAACCCTGCACTCTTTTAATGTGAAAGCTGCAATGTCCTGTGTGACCCTGAGTGCAGTTCCACAATATTTGAATTGTTTATTTCTGTTTGCTGTGGATGCTTTCTCCTTAATCTGATAATTCTAGAATTTTGCTATAATATTCCCTCATGTTTTCAGTCTGAGATCTTTTTCAGGAGGTGATTGGTAGATTCTTTTCATGACTTTTTTACTCTCAAGTTCTAAGATCTCAAGGAAATTTTCCTTGGTGATTTCTTGAAACATGCTGTCCAGGTTCTTTTTTTTATTATTATTATAATTATCATTCTCAAGTAGCCCATCAATTCTTTAAATTCTTTCTCTTGGATCTATTTTTAGGTCAGTTGTTTTTCCAATGAGGTATATTAGGTTTTCTTCTATTTTCTTCATTGTTTAAATTTTGTTTGACTGATTCTTTTTTTTTTAATTTAATTTATTAAATTTTTTTTGAGTTACATATTTTCTCCCCATCTTTCCCCCGCCCACCACCCCAAAACAGCCATCCCAGTGTTTCCCCCCTCCCCCAGTCTATTCTCTCCTATGTCACTTTTTGGTAGGCAGAATGGATCTCCCAACTGCAGTGCCTGTGTATCTCAAGTTCCAGTTGGATGTAGTCAATAATAATAATAATAATTGCATGCATATATATATATATACAAAGATAGATAGA
>JAQQSU010008202.1:0-13016 GCA_028627135.1 Pseudochirops cupreus | reverse complement strand
GGATAACTCAGGATCTAGCAGCTTCTACATTAAGGGACTGAAGGGCCTGGAATATGATATTCCAGAGATCAAGGGAGCTAGGATTAAAACCAAGAATCACCTACCCAGCAAAACTGAGTATAATGTTTCAGGGGAAAATATGGTCATTCAGTGAGGTGGAGGACTTTCAAGCATTCTTGTGGAAAAAAACAGAACTAAACAGAAAATTTGACATTCAAACACAAGAAGCATGAGAAGGTAAACATGGAAAAGAAATCATAAGGAACTTATCAAAGTTGAACTATTTATATGCCAACATGGAAAAATGAGAATTGTAACTTGTGAAACTTTTCTCAGTATGAGGATAGCTGTAGGGAATATAAATGTATATATATGTATACATACACATATATCTATATAAAAGGTTATATATGCATATGAATACATATGTGAGCATACGTATTTATGTGTACGTAGACAGAGGGCACAGGATCAAATGAATAGGAAGGGATGATATTTTAAAAGGTGAAATTAAGAGGTGGGAGAGGAATAGAATGAGAGGAGATAGGGAGAGACAGAATGGGGTTAATTATATCATATAGAAGAGGCAAGATTTAACTGTTACAATGGAGGGGAAGAAGAGGAAGGCAAAAAGGGAATGGGTCAACCTTACTCTCATTGAATTTGGCTAAGGGAAGGAATGATACACTCTAAATTGGGTATCTTGCCCTACAAGAGAGTCGGGGGATGGGGATGAGGGGAGGGATGATGGAGGAGAAGGCAGGGTGGGGGCGGAGGGTTGTTAGAAGCACACACTTCTGTAAAGGGTAAGGGACAAAGTAGAGAATAGAACAAGTGAAGGGAGAGATAGAAAGGAGGGAAATCTAGTCAGTGTTACACAATATGTCCATTGTGAAGATGTTCTTCATAACTACACATGAATGGCCTGTATTGAATTACCTGTCTTTCCGGGGGGGTGGGGGGGGGGTGGTGGTGACAAGGGTGGAAGGGAAAGAATCTAGAATTAAAGTTCTAAAATATTAAAAATATATGTATGTATAAATATATATATAGACAAAAGTTAATTTTAAAAAAATAATGTATGTGATAAAACTAGAGCTGTCAGGACCATCATTATCCAATAGAGAAGTCATACAGGAAATAATTTGCATGAATATATTAAATAAAAGTACATCTTAAGTCTCAAAAAAAAAAAAACAAAGTCAATGAAGTACACCCTTGTCTTTAATACCATCAACTATAGTTAATGTATATATCTGTCTTAGCTTCCTATCAGACTGAAGGCTCTATAGTTAAAGTTTGTATTTTCTCCAGGGAATTCCTATGCAATAGGCAACTATAATGCCATGCATGAGCAGTTTTCCAGAAAAATGCTATTGTGAACAGCTTTTAAGGTTCTGATTACAAAGTATAATGAACACTCTATTCCATAACAAATCAGAGCAAAACATTCACAGAAAATCAAGATACAGCATTCACAATGACTTATAGTTTTCACCAAATTGGTCACAATAGATTTCAACAAAGTACAATCATTTAGTCAATCACAAAGTCCTTAATTCAGTCACAAAGTACAAAAGTCAAAGTTCTCCACCCCTAGGTCACAGTAAATCATAATCTTCTCAGTCAGTACACAGTGTCCAAGTAAAGTCTTCTTTCAGCTTGACTCAAAGCTGGGTCTCAGCTTCCATGCTTCCTCTTCCATCGTCTGTAACGCCATGCACGAGCAGCTTCCCAAAAGAATGCTACTGTGAACAGCTTTTAAGGTTCTGATTACACAGTGAACACTCCATTTATTCCATTACAAATCAAGGCAAACATTCACAACAAGTCACAATATAATATCCACAACATTACATCTTATCATAGAAAATAACAATATAGCATTCACAACAGCTTAACATTAGAATAGCCACATAGTTTTCACTACAGTGACCACAGTATTTAGAACAAAAGAATAATCATCTGGTTCCCTAAGGGGAAACCCTCCTTATTTAATCATTCAATCATTCCACGATACAATAATCAATCTTCCACTCATGGGGCAATTATAGATTAACTTAATCAATCACTTATCTAGAGCCACAATTACTAAATATCATTAATCACTAAGTACAGTCATTAGAACATTACACAAACCCTCCACCCCTTGGTGTCTAGTAAACTTCAATTTCATCATGCATCCAAGGGGAGGCCTTTTCTTCAACTTTACTTGGGGTGGTTTCTCAGATTCCCTGGATCCCCTTCCATGGCCCCAGCTCCTACCTGAATCCACCAGTCACTTGGATTCAGAGGCAGACAGCTCCCAGGTTCTCTTCCAGTCCTCAGGACAGTTCTTGATACACACTGAAATTCACAGGGTCCAGCATGTCTCAAAACCTTCACCACTTCTGTTGCGGGAACTCAAGGATCAACAAAGCCACAAAGAAAGTTTTATCCTGGTCATGCTTCTTCAGTCCTCCAGCAGTTCAGCTGGCCCTAGGACCTAGAAGAAATTCAGCCTTCCAGGCAGCCACTTCAGCCTTCACCAGAGTCTGGTCTCATAGAAAACTCCAATTCAGTTCTCAGTCCAGCAGCCCAGCTTCCAGATGCTGTGAAAATTCTGCTCCCTCCACCAGGAGCCACCAAGAGGAAAATCCTTGATTCTGATTCTCTGTCCCTGGAACTCTTCTTATACACACACACACACACACACACACACACACACACACACACACACACACACACACACAGGCTTCCTATCTCAGCCAACCCCCTCCTGCCAGTCAGCAACAGGAGACAGAGTTCACACCCTCTGTTTCTTTCACACAGGAGACGAGAATTCATACCCTCTGCCTCTTTCACAGAAGTTTTTAGCCCTTAGTTACTAAGGACCAAGAACCTGATAAATTAATTACTGTTACATGGTCCCAGCTCCAACTGTCACTTGAGTTCAAACTGTCACCAGGCAGCTCCCAGTTCCTTATCCAGCTCCTCGTCCAGTTCTTCGTCTAGTTCCTGTTCCATATTGAAGTTCACAGTGTCCAGTACACTTCAAGTCCTTCACGGTTCCTATTTCTGGGAAGACAAAGCTTGACAGAACCACAATAATATTTATACACATTGCCAGCACCCTCATCAATTCACTATCTGCCTGTGAAGTCAGTTCAGATCCACCAACAAAGTCTGAGAACTCAACACAAATCATCAACATAGAAATCAACACATACCCACAAAAAAGGTCCAAGAGGTCAGCACAAATCATCAGTAAAGTCCCAGGACCTCCAAAACCCTCATCCAGGACTTTGGTAAACATATAACCAGAAAATCCTCTTTCAAGGCTTCCAGTAAGGTCCCAGGGCTTCTGTACAAAGTATCACAAACAAACAAGTAGCAACACAGAGAGAGCAGACAGAGTGCTGGGATACCAGAAGTTTTCTCCTTCTTGACTCTGCCACTGCAAGAGTCCTCTTCTCAATTCTGACTTTCTCAGCTTGTGCTCTTCCTTGTATAGGTATTAACTCCTCCCCTTCCTGTTGCAGGAGTTCATGAGTTCTAGGGTTCACAAACGGTGGGGTTCACACATTCTTTTTCTTGGCAGACTTGATACAAGGTTCAAAAGAAACTTGAACTGAAACAAGGTGTTAATTCAATAGCTGAAACAAGGTGTGACCCTACTGTGCTTGCCATTACAGCAACTAATAATGAACATATACTATATTCTTGTTATTTTGTGGCCTCTGATATTCTTTAATCTTGATGAAAAAAAAAAACAGAGGCAATTTAGTGTAATGGAAAAAGCACTGCTCTAGATGTCAGAAGGCCTGATTTGGAGTGCTGACTCTCCCACTTACTAGCCATGTCACTTGTGGACTTCGAACCTCAGTTTCCTTGCCTGTAAAATAAGGATTAAAATTACTCATACTATCTAATTTCATGGGGTTGTCAGAAAAAACCCCTCACTAAATTCATATTTCTAGACTATTTTATAGCTTCTAATTATTAAAAATAACTTATTTCATATTATATTTGGTGCCATGATTGCTTATGAGGAAGAATTATTCTGTTAGATTTGAATTTTGTCAAAATATTATAGTATTTGATACCAAAATATTAAAATGTTCTTATTTTTGAAATGTCAGTACTTACTGGCACGAGTATCTTTCTACATAAGTTTTCTTTCTAGACATAGAATGAATTCCTTCCTAACTTCTTAGAATCTCTAGCTTCCTTCAGGATTCAGCTCATGGTTCCAGCAGCTTTTCCTTACTTCTCTAAATTGTTAGTATTTTCTCCCTCCTCAAACACTCATGCATCACATATTCTGTTTACATACTATTTCCCCCAGGTAAATGCATGCTTCTGGAGATCCGAGATTGTTGATTGTTTTGTTAATATTAACATCAACTCCATACCCTGAAGATCATACGCTTCTGCTGTTACTGGAGTACGTGTTGAAATTATAATGTGAAAGAAAAACTTTTGTACTTGGTATTTTGGGCACAAAATTGCCAGAGATAAATTTATTAATTTAATTATAAGTCACTTTGCTAGAGAGAGAAATTCAAAAGGGGCAAGGTTTCCCCCCAAGACTCTGTAAGTCTTTATGTATAAGCCATTTCCACTCACAGTTCCGCTTACAAGTATTCCCAAATGAAAGACAAAATTCCAAGAGAATCCCTCTCTAGCAACTCCCTCTAAGGATTCTACTTTCCAACTGGTCAACAGCATAATAAATGCGAAGTAAAGTGAGTAGAAGCAGGAGAACACTGTGCACATTGTTACATGAATAAAATACTCTTTGGGAAGTATTAGTATTCTCTCTAAGAGAGAACAGGTGCTTATTTATGATTTCATTTCTAAAGAGTTATAGTACTTTTTATGTAGTAGACATTTTTCTTGCCAAATATTTCTTCTGTTGTTTAATTTGCTGCATAGTTTTCCCTTTGTACAAGATCAGGTTGTGGGGGAACTAGGAATTTATTTAGTTTGGGGTTTGTTGTTTTAGTTTTGAGAAGAGTTTTGTAATTCCCTGGGTAGATAATCCTAGATGCATTTATGATGATATATAGATTTTAAAAATCATACAAAATGAGAAGGCAGGGAGAGGTATCTGAAATTGATGAAATTGTGTAGTTAGTCAAACCAAAGAGAATAGGCATTGATTGAGGAAGGGAAAATCTGAAATAGTTTAGTAATCCAAGTCGATTGAACAGAGAGCCCTCTTACTATAGCATTTGAATGAGGTTCAAAGGATTTCACTTAGACAAGTCTCTGTGCCTCAGTTGCTGTTTTCTGTAAAATTATAATAACAATACTTGCCCTACCCTGGAGGAAATTTGGAAAGATGATGAAAATAGATGTTAAAAACTGATTTTTAAAAGTACTTGTCAAATATAGATTATTTCTAAGGATAGCTTCTAAAATGCAAAAAACGTTTGACACTAAAATTGCTAATTATACCAAGACAAGAAAAAGAAAATGAAGGAGTTAGACTAGGCAGTGAGAAACAAAATGATTCGTTCTTTCCAGATGATAAGATGGTATACTTAGAGAGCCCTCGAGAATCCACTGAAAAACTCATTGAAACAAGTTAACAACTTTAGCAGAGTTTCAGGATATAAAATAAGCCCACATAGATCATCAGCATTTCTGTATACTACCAGCAAAACTTAGCAAGGAGAGATAGAAAGAGAAATTCCATTTAAAATAACTACAGACAGTGAAAAATACTTGGAAGCCTACCTGCCAAGACAAACCCAGAGATTAAAGGAACACAATTAAGATACACTTTTCACACAAATAAAGACAGATCTAAACAGTTGGAGAAATAATTAATTGAGTAGGCTGAGCCAATATAATGAAAATTACAATTCTACCTAAGTTAGTTTACTTATTCAGTGTCATACCAATCCAACTACAAAAGATTTATTTTTATAGAGCTAGAAAAAAAAACAGTAACAAAATAAAATGTGAAAGAAGGTAACCTAATAGTCCCATATTTCAAAATATAATACAAAGCAGTAATTATCAAAACAATTCAATACTGGCTGAGAAATAGTGAGTGGAATAGATGAGGTATATGATCCATAGTAGTAAATGGCCATAGTGATCTAGTGTTTGATAAATCCAAAGATCTAAGCTTTGGGGATAAGAACTCAACATTTAACAAAAATTGCCAGGAAAACTGGAAAGCAGTTTGGCAGAAACTAATCATATACCAACATCTCACATTATATACCAAGATAAAGTCAAAGTAGATAATTGAGACATAAAGGGTGATGTAATAAACTAGGAGAACGTGGAAAAATGTACCTGTCAAATCTATTAATAAGAAGAGAGCTTGTGACTAAACAAGAGATAGAGAGGATTACAAGAAGTCAAAGAGATAATTTTAATTACGTGAGATTAAAAAGCTTTTGTACAAGCAAAACTAATATAACCAAAATTAGAAAGAAAAGAAACTAGGAGGATGGGTGATTTATAGCAAGTTTCTCTATAAAGGCTTCATTTCCCAAATGTATACAGAACTGAGCCAAATTTACAAAAATAAGAGCCATTCCCTAATTTCTAAATAGTCAAGATATATGACAAGGCAATTTTCAGAAAAAAAAAGAAATTAAAGCTATTAATAGTCACATAAAAATGCTTTCAATAACTACTGATTAGAGGAAATGCAAATTAAAGCAACTCTGAAGTACTACTTTACACCTATTAAAATGGCTAATATGACAGAAAATGACAAATGCAGGAGGTGATGTGGAAAAATTGGGACACTAAAGCTGTGTTGGTGGAGGTGTGAACTACTCCAACCATTCTGGAGAACAATTTAGAACTACTCCCAAAGGGAGTAAAAAACTGTCCATGCCCTTTGACCTATCAATACCACTACTAGGTCTGTATCCCAGAGAGATGAAACAAAAGAAAATAGGGCCTAACTGAACAAAATATTTATAGTATCTCTTTTTGTGGCAGCAAAGAATTAGAAATTGGGGCAATGCCCATCAGATGGGAAATGGTTGTATAAGTTGTGGTATATGATTGTGATGGAATACTATTGTACTATAAGAAATGATAAGCCAGATCCTTTCAGGAAAACATGGGAAGATTTATATGGACTGATGCAAGGTAAAGTGAGTGAGGAGAACACTGTACACATTAACAGCAATATTGTAAGGATGTTCTTCTGTGAAAGATTTGGCTACTCTGATCAAGACAGTAATCTAAGACAGTTCCAAAGGACCCATGATGAAAGATGCTATTCACCTCCAGGAAATTACTAATGAACTCTGAATATAGAGTGAAGCATACTTTTTTTAGCCTTATTTTTATTGTTTTGTTTGTGCTTTCTTTTGCAACGTGACTAATATGGAAAAATAATAATAATGGTTTATAAGGACCTTCAGGTGTTTGCTGTGTGATTTTAGCTTGGCCCCTAACCAGTATGATCTCTACTGCAAGTGTTAGAGTGGATGAGCACTGAAGACCTTGCAAGAATTCTGAGTTCTCACCTCTGAGAATGAAGAATCACACCTTTATTGCCCCTCCCCCAGCTTATTCATGCCTCTGGAAAGGTGTGAATCCTCCTTGAAAAGACGGTATAAAAGGAAGTTTTGGAGCTGATTCCACTCATTATCCCTGTAGAAACTCCAGAACAGAAGGGCTTCCCATCTGCTCTGCCTCTACACGTAGACAGAATTGCAGGATCCCAAATGGAAGGAGAAGACAGGACCCTACATTCCATAGACAGCTATACCTCCTCCCCAGAGTATTTGTCTGTGGATTCCAGCAGCTCTGAGAAGAAGATGGAAAATGAGGAGGAACAGGATCCTGGAGATCCTTGGGGACTCAGCCTGAGAGACACCAGCACACCAACAGTCACTGAGCTCTGGCCACAATTCAGGCATGGAAAAACTCTTTGTTTCTCCCGACTCGTTGAGACCCAGAAGACACCATCCATGTGGCAGGAGGTAGGAAGGAGACTGAGAAGGAGGAAAAAGCAGAAGGCACAGTGTCCCCCAGAACCTACCCTGGGGGGACCCCAGAAAGTAAGACCACCAGACCCAGAGGAATGCCTAACAGATGATGAGACAAAAATGATGGCTCCAGAAGCTCCCCAGCCTGGCTCTCAAATGACTGACTGTTCCCACAACCCTCAGTCAAAGGAGGTGGCACCATGGCAGTATGGCCCTGCCAAGCTTTGGTATGACATGCTGGGGGTACCTCCCCATGGGAGAGGTTTCGATTATGGATTTCAACTCCAAGAAAAGTCACCAGAAGAGGAGACAACCCAAACAGACCACCCCTTGCTGAAGGAAGAAAACTTTCTGATGGTCATTCAGAAGTCCTGGGAAGATGACATAATTTGGGATAACAGGGATATACAAAGGTCCTTCCCCGATGCCCAAAACGTTTCTCAGGCAGGGTGGATTCCGTCTGAGGAGACTAAATTGCTCGAAACAGGTGCCTGTGACCCTTCTCAGCCTGGTGGGTCCGTTTTCATCCCTGAGAGTGAAGACCTTATCTATAGCCAATGGGAGGACAACATTATTTGGGATGCCCAAGCCATACATAAGCCACTGTATCCTACAGTCATGACCCTTGACCCAGATGATGAGAACCTCCTACTGTCTGATATCAAGAAGCCTCAAGAAGTAGAGTCCTCAGCCCAGAAGCAGCTTTCTGAAAAGAGCCAGATGATGCTAAGATGTGACATCATGGGAGAGGATGAAGCTGAGCAGATTCCAGCCCAGTTGAAAGCCAAGGACCCCTGGAACCTGTCCAATGATGAATTTTACTTCCCTCAGCACCATGGCCTTCAGGTTTCCCTCAGGGATCCTATAATCCAGCATTCACTTCCAGCACTGAAGCTCCACAACAGCCTCTTTCCTACCCACATGGAAGCTGAACAACTCCGTAGGTTTCATCGACCACCAGTCAGGTGGCCAGGCAAAGGGCCCCACCCTGTCCATGACTTGACCTTTCACATCCAAAAGAAAGCCCAGGAACGGGAGCAGGAGCTGCAGGCTTCAGGGGGAGGTCACATGTTTTTTATGAAGACAATTCAGGACTTGAGTGGGCGGGATGGAGATCTCATTCTGGTTGAATGGAGTGAGGAGAATCCACCATTCTTGAACCAGGTCGGAATGGCTTCCCAGATCCAGAACTATTACAAAAGGAAAAACGGGAAGGACGTTGGACCTCCTGCCTGCAAATATGGGAACCCTGTGTTCTGTTCATCTTCACCCTTCCTGGGGCAGCTCCATGATGGACAATTCTTACAGGCTTTGGAAAACAGACTTTTTCGGGCTCCCATCTACCCACATCAGATGGCAGACACAGACTTCCTGGTTGTGGTGAGCAAAGCAGGCTTCTTTCTGAGGGAAGTAAAAGATATATTTACTGTTGGGCAGCAGTGCCCATTGAATGAAGTTCCTGCCCCCAACTCAAAAATGGCAAAGAATTACTTCCACGCACTCCTCCAAGTGTTTATATATAGGCAGTTTTGGAAGAGCCCTCACAGGCCTCGGAGGATTCGCATGGAGGATATCCACAGGGCCTTCCCCAATCTTTCTACAACCAGCATTCGAAGGAGGCTCACTAAGTGTTCAGATTTCCATCGAGCAGGGGTTTATTTTAATTGGTGGGTGCTGAAGGCTGGATTCCACCTGCCAAGTGAAGAAGAGCTGAGGGTCATGGTGACCCCGGAGAAATGTTGTGCTTTGTATAGCATGCAGGCTGCCCAGCAGCACCTTAAGGATGCTGGCTATGGAGAGATATCACTCCTCAACACAGACACCAGTGATAAAAGCACCTGTCTTGATGATGAGGTCCGGGCTGCTCCATGGAACACAACTCGGGCTTTCCTAGCAGCCACCAAGGGGCAGTGTCTGCTGGAGGTGACAGGAGTAGCTGACCCCACAGGCTGTGGGGAGGGCATCTCCTATGTCAAAGTTCCTTGTAAACCCAAGCAAGAAAACAAAACCAGCTTGGAGGCAAAGAGAGTGATAGGTACTGATGCAGACCTTCAATGTCTCACCCTGAAGGAAGCCAGAAAATTGCTGAAGATATTTGGGATGTCAAAGGAGGAGATCCAGAAGCTGTCCCGCTGGGAGGTGGCTGCAGCTATCCAAACCCTGTCTACTAAGGAGCTACACTCAGGGTCCAAGACCAGAGCCCTCACCAGATTTGCGCGAGCCTCCCGTTCCTCAGGAGCAGAGCAGCAGAAACACTACCAGCAAGAGGTTCAAAGAATTTTTGACCTCCAGAACAAGGTCCTGGCTTCTACTGAGGTGCTGACCACAGACACAGACAGTTCAGATGAAGAAAATGATCGTGTGATAGAGCAGATGAGTCAGGAAATTGAGAACCTCCTACAAGGTAAAACCAGCCCTCAGAGGCTACAGAGAGAGAAGGAAAAACAGGAGTGCCAGGAGCTGCAGCAGCTGATGCTCAGAGATGGGGGTGCTCACCTCCAAGACAAAGGCAAGAAAGAGAAGCAGGATGGGAGTGCAGCCACCTCAGCTCCTGTATCTCTGGTGATCCATCGGACTTATATTGATGAGTCTGGCAAGGAGTATGTGAGGAGTGAGACAGTCCGGGACCCAGCAGTGATCAATGCATACATCCTCGTGAAGACTACCAAAGATGAGGACTCCATTCGGAAGATTGTTCTGGCAGATGAGCAGAGGCAGAGGGAATTGTGCAAAGAGAAGAAAAGACTCCAAGACAGACTTTGCCGGATCCAAATAGCAAAGGAAAGGAGAGAGCTGAAGGAGCACCTTCCCCCAGAGAAGCTGCCCAAGACAGAGGCCCCTAGATTGAATCTAATATGTGGTAACTGTGGATCCCATGGTCACATAAAAACAAACAAGATGTGTCCAAAGTACTGCCCCCGCAAGGACCTGACCCCCAGGCCCAAAGACATGACACAGGAAGAGGAGGAAAAGGAGCTGGCCAAACGAATACCTCAGAAGTCCCTTATCAAACCCCAAGGAACCAAAATTTTCGTGAAGGGAAAGCTATTTGAAACCATGAATGAGGTCCAAAGGGAGACTTTGAAAGTAAGAGTTGAGAAACGGCCCCTGCCTGAGAAGAGCCAGTCTGACCCTTCCCAGAAGAGACAATGTGTGTCCCTGCTGCAGAAGAGTCATCCTGGCCCTCCCCAAGAGAAACAATGTGTACCCCTCCCCCAGAAGAGTCAGTCCGGCCTTACCCAGGAGAAAAGTTCTCTACCTATGCCCCAGAAGAGCCAATCTGGCCCTTGCTGGAAGAGACAAGGTGTGCCCCTGCCCCAGAAGAGTCAGCCTGGCTCTCCCCAGGAGAAACAATCTGTGTCCATGCTTTGGAAGAGTCAGCCTGGCCCTCCCCAGAAGAGACAATGTGTACCCCCGCCCCAGAAGAGTCAGCCTGGCCCTCCACAGGAGAGACAATGTGTACCCCTCCCTCAGAAGAGCCAGTCTGGCCCTCCCCAAGAGAGACAATGTGTACCCCTCCCTCAGAAGAGCCAGTCTGGGCTTCCCCAGGAGAGAAGATCTATGCCCAAGCCCCAGAAGAGCCAGTCTGGCCCTCCCCAGGAGAAAAGTTCTGCATTCATGTCCCAGAAGAGCCAGACTGGCAATCCCCAGGAGAAAAGTTCTGCACTCATGTCCCAGAAGAGCCAGACTGGCAATCTCCAGGAGAGAAGATCTATGCCCATGTCCCAGAAGAGCCAGTCTGGCCTTCCCCAGGAGAAAAGATCTGCACCCAGGTCCCAGAAGAGCCAGTCTGGCCCTCCCCAGGAGAAAAGATCTCTGCCCATGCCCTGGAAGAGCCAGTCTGACCCCCCCCAGAAGAGGCAATGTGTGCCCCTGCCCCAGAAGAGCCAGTCTGGCCTTCCTGAGAAGAGACAATCTGTGCATATGGACCCTAATGAAAGTTTGAGCTGCATCCGGCATCCATGCCAACCTTCTCTTCCTTGCCCTCCATCCAGGAGACATACAAAATCTCATCCAGTAGTATCTCCCCAGGTCCCTTTAGAAAAACCTGGGAGGACTCCTTCTGTGAAACTTACGGCCAAACCCCGTCAAAAGACTCTGCCACCTCCAGTCCAGTTAGCTCAGAGTGATCCTGAACAACCCTCAGAACCCCTGCGTAAAGACTGGAGTCTTCAAAATTGGCTTCAACAGAGATACAGAAGTTTAACAAGACCTTGCCAGGAAGGACCAGACTTCATGACCCAGACTCAGAAACCAGTGATCCCTCTACCCAAAGCAAGCCCAATTCCTCCATACTTCCTGTCTCATTCTGCTAGGAAGTCTCAGAATCCCTTAACCTGTTCAAAGCCATGGTTGCATGATTCATCTGACCAGCAGTGCAAAAGGCCCAGAAATTCTTTATGCCAACCTGGTCAGGAATTGGCCCAGGAATCCATAATTACTTCCAAACAAGTTCCTCAGGACATATTGGACAGATCACTCCAGAGATTGCCAGTGGACAAGGACACACAGCCAGTCCTCCTACAGAAGTCAAGTACGGGAGTTCCCCAGATTCCTTCTCAGGACAGAATTACAGAGGGCCTGGCCACAAAGCATCAGGGCAGTATTCTGTATGAGGACCTCCAGGTTTCTGACACAGATGAAGAAGATAAGGAATAAATGTAGACTGAATAAAGAAACACGAAGAGTGTGTGATTTTGGTATCTTTTGACATGGGGGTGTGAGGGCTTTTGCAGGCAGAGAGGAAACAAGATGAAATTTTGGAAAGCCCTGGTGGTGTACTTGAAAAATCACTTTATCTGAGATCACAGGACCTTGACTTCAAGTTCTGGACCTTTCACATATGTGGCCTTATTTCAACCATTCAACCTTTCTTTCAACCATTCTGATCTTCTAAGCAAGATGAACTCTATGGTGGCTAAACAAGTTGTGGTATATGAATGTAGTGGAATACTATTGTGCTATAAGAAATGAGGAGCAGATGGACTTCATATTTACCTGGAGAGGCTTATACAAACTGATGCTAAGTGAGAAGAGCAGAACCAAGAGAAATTTGTACAC
>JAQQSU010008201.1:0-13016 GCA_028627135.1 Pseudochirops cupreus | reverse complement strand
AAGTGGTCAGAGGATATAAACAGACAGTTCTCAAAAGGAGAACTAAACTATTAACAACCATATGAATGAATGCTCCAAATCACAAATAATAAAGAGAAATTTAAATCAAAACTACTTTGAGGTTTTACATCATACCCAGAAAATTGTCAAAATTGATAAAAGGTGGGAACAATAACCATTAGAGGGATTATAAAAAGACAGGTACATTCATCGCTGACAGAGCTGTAAGCAATTCCTAGCATTCTGGAAAGCAAATTAGAATTAAATAAAGTAGCTAAAATGTCCATAAACTTCTATGTGTACACACACACACACACACACACACACACACACACACACACACACACACCCCTACCTATGTATACATACATATACATAGATATGTGTATATATAAACATGTATACATATACATTCACCATAATGTAATATATATATAATCCAGGTGTTCCAAAAGTCTTGGTACAGTCAAAACTTATGACTGTACCAAGACTTTCAGGATATCATATACATATGTATATGTATGTATTTGTGCATATATACTCATACACATGTGTATGTGTACATGTATACGTATGTGTATATACATGCATATATGTTGTTTATATTTATATACACACACACACACATACCTGTACCTATGTACACACAGATAAGCACACACCCTTGGAAGGATATATGCTGCCTAGCAATAAGCCCTCTGGATCAATGACTACGAACATTTTAATCATTTTTTAAAGCAGAATTTCAAATTGCCTTCAGAATGGTTGCGTGTATTCACAGCTCCACCAATAAAAAGTATATTATTGGGTCTAAATTCCCTCAGCCCTTGAAATACTAACAATTTATATCTTATATCAAACACACACACACACACACACACACACACACAAGTTCTACCACCACTTTCCTCAAGCTATGACTTATTTAATAGTAAGATTTCCATTAAGAATCATTATTACATCTTTAGTCTTTATTTCATGAGTGAGCAACCTGCTGGTCCTCTCCCATTATGGGTAAATTGCTATTTCACCAAGATCCACCCCATCAATAATATTTTATGTCACCAATTTGGTCCTGTATTTTAATGAATCTACTTATCAAGTGCTTATCTCACATGTAATCCCATATTCAAAATCAAACCATGATCAAGTCATATAGTTTCAATGGGTTCTACACTAACCAGTAATATTCACAGTTTACATAATTGCAGGACATGTGAAATTATCTGCATACATTATGTGGTTGATTAGCTCTCTTAATCTTTACATCAACATTAGACGTCCAGACCTGAGTTTCAGTCCAATAGGACATACCACATCATCATCATCATCATCATCATCATCTTCCAAATCATGCAAATTGTCAATGGGTCACACTAAGAAGAGCAAAAAGCAAAGCAACCGCATAATAAGAGGCACAGAGGAAATAGAAAGACTTAAATAAATCTAAACAATTAAAACAAGAAGAATCTACTCCTTTCTTATGAAGTTATATGGATGAGGTTCCAAAGGATCTAGATATTATCAATATTCAGGTTTCTAGGAAATAAAGTAAATAAAGTAAAAATCCACAATGCAGAGAGTTTCTTTAGCATAGCAAAACCACTGTGAATAACAAATAATCATAGTTCAGTGCTGGTATAAATAATTTTTTTCCAAATATCTAAAAGTACTTTAGTTTTACATTTTCATTACCTTCCAGATATTCTCAGTTTACTTACTGTGTTTCTAAGAGGTATTCTCTGTGTTCTCTGCTCTTATCTTGATGATATAAAAATATATACATATATGTGTGTATATGCACCATAATATAAGCAAACACATATAATATGCAAACAAAAATATATACATGAATACACATGCACCCACAGACCCACACCCCTTAAGGCACAAATGACATTGTATAGTCTCTCTTCCCTTATCTTTGATCCCTTGACTTAAGGCTGCTTACTATAAACATTTAATCAGCAGGAGGTTCTCCTAGGTCTGACTACTTATAAGAAATAGTTACAATAAATTATTATATAACTTATAATAAATAATCATAGAAATAGTTATTTAATCAAGAGAAGGAACAAAGTCATATTGACATTGGCATAGAAATTCAAGATTTACAAAGCTCTTTAAATATGTCATGTCATTCAGGCCCCATTGGCAAATCGATGAGGCAAATAATGCAACAGACTAAAATTGAGATCCTGAAAGTCCAAGTATTCTAACCAAAGCCAAACAGCCAGCTAGTCTCAGAGGAAAGGTCTGGATCCAGGTTTGTTCTTAGTCAAGTACAATGTTCTTTCTACTACCTCGTTAATTTCCTCTCTAAATTCTGCTAGTAATTCCTGATTTTTATTTCTTCACTGAACACCAAAGTTAATGTAACAAGAACTCACTCAATCAAATAAACAAGGTTAAAGTTCATGACAGAAAGGCAAAAAAAAAAAGGGGAAATAAAATACCAGGGGAAAAAGTAGAGGCTGTAATGAACAGGGAAAGCTCTCAGAGAAAAATGAAAATATTCTTTTCCCAAGATCTTCTTGGACTGTCTTTTCTTTCCAGTTAGGAGTGGAAAAATGGGAAGAGAGACTCTCTGATCTTCTTAGCCTCAGAGGAAGAAAAAGAAAGAGGCAAAATGCATGCACTTTTATACATGGCAAATGTGCTTATTTGTTTGGATTGGCTGTCTTTTTTTGTTATGAGAGGTTCTATATTAAGGTAATAATCAATGTGGTTAGTAACTGCTGTCCACCACAGTGCCCAAACCTCCATAGTACATATTCATGCTTTTGCCCTCTGAGTTTCTTCCTAAGTCAGAGAGAGAGAATAAAACAACATAAAATCTCTCTTTCCAAGACAGATGAGATAACTGACTTAAGGCTATGAACAAACTGTTTTAAATAATAGGGGAAAAAAAATCCCATGCACACCAAGATATTCATAACAGCACTTTTTGTGTTGCAAAGAATTAGAAGCAAAATGGATGGCCTTCAGGTGGGAACTAGCAAGCCAAATTGTGGCACGTGATTAATGGATTATAACTGCACTGTAAGATACAATGAACATGAATTTAAGGAAACAGGGAATGACATGAATTGACGCAGAGTAAATTAAGCAGAACCAGGAAAACAATATACACAATGACTACGATAACACACATAGAAAGAACAATGAAACAAAGTTAAAGATGTGTACTGGGGTGGCTGGGTGGCGCAGTGAGTAGAGCACAAGCCCTGGAGTCAGGAGGACCTGAGTTCAAATTTGACCTCAAACACTTAACACAAAACTCGCTATGTGACCTTGGGCAATTCACTTAACCCCAATTGCCCTACCTTGCCCCCTCCAAAAAGCAAAAGAAAAAAAAAGTGTAGTTCTAATGGCCAATCGTGTTTGTGAAGAAGAAATGAAAAAATGTCCCTCCCTTCATTGAAGAGGTAGGGGGCTGTGGATGTCAAATGTTGAGTATGCTGTCAGGCATAGTCAATATATTCATTGGTAATCACTGAAGTGTTTTTTTTTCTTTTTCTTTTTTAATCTTTGTCACAGGCATAGCTCCCTGAGTGAGGGAAAGAGAATGTTTTTTGTTTTTTGGGTTTGTTTGGTTTTTTTGCTTTTTGGAAGGCAATTGGGGGTAAGTGACTTGCCCAAAGTCACATGGCTAGTGTGTCAAGTGTCCAAGGCTGGATTTGAACTCAGGTCCTCCTGACTCCAGGGCTTGTGCTCTATTCACTACGCCACCTAATCACCAAGAGAATGTTATAGTTAGAGAGAAAAGCAATGAAAAAACAAAAGGCATAAATTGAAAAAATGATTCATTTTAACTTTTTAAAACTTAGGGGAAATGTTTAAGAATATTTTTTTAAACACAGAAATTACGAAGTCAGGATAACCCACTCTCATTTCCCCTTTGCCATTTCTACATAGACTGGAAAAGAAAGTCCATTAAAAATTAAACCAATGAAAAGTGACTCAGTACAGTTCATAGCTGATGAAAACTGTCTAGGTAAAGAGACTTCCTGAAGAAGTAATTCCTCCTCACTAATGGATCACCAGGATCCTACTATTGAAATACTGATTTTCTTTTTTGTTTGGTTGGTTTTTTGTTTTGTTTTGGAAGGGGGGAAGGCAAGGCAATTGGGTTTAAGTGACTTGCCCAAGGTCACACAGTCAGCAAATGTCAAGTGTCAGAGTGTTGCATTTTAAACCCAGAGATGCCAAAAACTGTTGGGGTTGGGGCTCTGGCCCACCCCAAAACTGTTGTGGTTTCATAATGTGTTATAGTGGAACTGTCTCAAAAAATTCAGAGTAAGACCACTTCTAATCCAAGTATAGACATTTATTGAGATTGATGCCTCTCATGAAGTGAGCTAAATTCCAAACCAGCAACTTTAGAGAAAGCAAGATGGATTTTTATAGGGTAAAGATGGAATTATATAACAGAAATTTACATAGAATAGAGGAATATCATTCATATTTAAAAGGCAGGAGGAGTTTGTTAAGGGATTAGGTAATGGAGGAGGGGTTTGTTCAGGGATTAGGTAATGTAGGAGGGGTCCCATCTATGGTTCCATGGTTAAACATTCTGGTCATTCTACCTCCAACTGGCTAGCTACCATGGTCCTGTCTGTTTAAGACAGATAGGTATTGTGGTCCTGTGTTGGGCTAGATGGATGATGTGATTGTGATTGAATACAAGAACACACCTGTTTCTGTGACAATGGATCTAGGGGCAGTGACCAGGTAGAGGCAGTAGCTAGGCTCCCATCACAAGGACACGCCTACTGTTTCTGTGGGAACTAAGAGTTCAGGGATACACCTGTTGTTCCAGGGAGCAGTGAGGCATACATGGAGAAATTAGGGCATTGGTAGGGGGGTTAGGTAGGTACAGTGGGCCTGCTGTTCAGTGGGTCCAGGCCTATAATGAAGTTAGAATATTGGGGCTGGGGGCAGCTTTATTAGAATTCCGTCAGAAATCACATTTGAAATCAGGTCCTCCTGACTCCAGGGCCAGTGCTCTGTTCACTGAGACACCTAGCTGCCTCGAGATGCTGATTTTCTAATGAAGAGGTTGACAAATACTCACATATGCCTTACAGGCCATGTAATCAAAGAGATATTTGCCTCTGAGGTTCCTTTCAATTCTCAAATTCTTTTGTTCAGTGATAGTCTGTATTGTAGAGTGTTTGTCCAAGACAAGGACCCATAAGAGATGCTATTCAGGTTTTTATAACTACTACTTTTTTTTAACGTGATGATTTTATTGTATTTTGAAAGGAATAGCAAATTGTGCATAGCATATTTGTAGTTTCGTGTATAATCATCTTTTTTATTATACTGTGTTATGGAAATGCATGTTTTATTCCTTAAACTGAAAATAAAGTTTTTTTTTTTAAAATACCACTTCTGATGGCAGAGAAGAACGAGACCACTAGAGGAGAATGTTTTATGAATTGTTAGGTAAAGTCACTATCACTGGTATTTTTATGCCACTACTTCTTTGGTATGAAGAAGGTTTAAATTTGGAGGGTGAAGGAAAGAAGTCCTTTTCCAGAAATGACTGTGGTGAAATAGACAATGAAGAGACAGACAGGATGTGAGAATGATGAAAGTAATGTGTAGTACAGATTGCTGGACTGATCATAGACTTATCCTCTCCAAGCTAACTAGTCACACTCAACAAAAGGCAGGTCCCAAAGCAAAATGACTACCAGATGAATCAATGTCAACAGATCAGAGCACTTCTCTGAGCAGGAGTAGTTTGTTGCTAACTTGGAGGGAAAGTTAAGCCAACATACAGTTGGCAACTGTGGAGCAGAAAAGGAATGGGCAGCTTTTAGAGATTTGGTGCACAGCACTGCATTTATTCCTCTGGGTCAGAACACTCACAAACATCAAGAGAGGTTTGACAAAACTTATGGGGAAATTCAGAAGCTACTGAATGAAAAAAATAAGAGAGAATTCCACTGGATTCTGTTTCCTTTGGTTATCAGTATCCAGTTGCTGCTGACAATTTTTGGACTCTCATTCCTAGGTCCAAGTTCATCATTCTTCAATGAGAAAACAAAAGCCAAGGAAGATTTATCTTATATAGCTTTTTCACAGGTATCCCTTCTTAACACCGTCATTCCATTAACCTTGAAACATGATCTTCACTAGTCTCTTTAAAAGCTAGGCTTTTAAAATCTTTTTGTAATATTTATCACCAGGATAATTTCTTTCAGGCCTTGCTGTCTCTCCATTATTCTTTTTTTATACTGATACATTTCTTTTTAATTCATCCTCAATTAATGGTCATTAAAAATATTTTTATACTCATAATTTGTTATTATTAAAGTCAATTGGCTATTAAAAATTATAGCTAAACCTCAAATGCAAGTCTTCTGACAAACAACATACATAACCTTTGTTATTCTTTTTAACTGGCTGCCTCTTTACACTCTCTAATTTAATTCACTTTAACATAACACCTACCCAAAAGCTGATATGAATCAAGAACTTGAGTCTTCAAGCCTTATTATACATTAGACAAAAGGGTTTGACTTCTCAGGGTACCAGGAGGGACGAATGCCCATATGTAAAGGGTATTGTCTCATCCTTCCTCCTTTAATCTGAGGAAGGAGGGCCACCCTTAACAAAAAACCTATTTTCTAGCACTCTCACTTCCTCCTCTACATTGGGGAGAAATAGCTAAAATATTTGTAATAGCAAGCTATAGATTAGCAAAACAAATTACCACATTGGCCGCATCTAAAATATGAGAAAAGTCAAGTGTCCCAGAATGGTTGCTTTTGAATTGTGGTGCCGGAGAATACTTTTAAGAGTCCCTTGGAAAGCAAAGAGGTCAAATCTGTCAATATTTAAAGATATTAATTCAGATTATTCACTGGAAGGTCTAATATAAGTCAGTCACATAAATATCAGAAATCAGGTAGAATATTTCATCATGAACCCTCTTGAAAAAAAAATGGTTGTTCACTGAGCTGATCAGAGTTTTTAAATCTTTCAAAGTTGTTTGTCTTTACAATATGGTCATTGGATAATTTTTTCTCCCGTTCTGCTTACTTCATTGTGCAGTGACTCATACAAGTCTTCCTCAGGTTCTATGAAAAGCTTCTTGTGTGATTCTTATATTACAATATTTTTCTGTCACCTTTGTGTCCTAACATGTTCAGCCATTCCACAAATGATGGGAATCTTGTCAGTTTCCAATTCTTTGCCACCACAAAAAGAGGTGCGAGCGACATTTTTGTCCATATGGGTTATTCCTCTTTCTTTGATCCCTTTGCACCTAGTAGTAGTATTGCTGGGCCAAAGGGTATTTACACAGTTTAGGAATTTTCTCAGCGTTATTCCAAATTGCTTTTAGGAAGGACTGGTCCAAGTTGTAGCTCCATCAAAAGCAGGGGCCATCTCCACTCTTCCTGATCTCTGTCTTGCCACCAAACTCAAATGGCTCTTTTCAGGGCCTGGCAGTCAGCACAGCAGTCATTCCCTTTTCTTCAAGGTTCAGACCTACTGGGGCAGGGCAGAAGCCTCAGAAGACAGAGTCTGTCACACCTGAGCTCAGGACCAAGGAGGGGCTGTAACTACTTCTAACTCTACAATAAATCTGAGTGTATTTGTGTGTCTATTTATGTGTACATGTACATGCCATACAGCAGCCTTCTTTATATTACCAAAAATAGAAACGCTGCTTATCCATTGATTGCAAAAATGTAATGGAATAATAGAGGCACCTAGATGACTTGGTGCATAGAGCACTGGGCCTAGAGTCAGGAAGACCTGAGTTCAGATCCAGTCTTGGACATTTTCTAGCTGTGCAACCCTGAGCAAGTCACTTGACTTCTATCCACTAGAGAAGAAAATGGCAAATTGCTCCTGAATCTTTGCGAAGAAAACCCAATGGACAGTGTGTTCCACAGGGTCGTGAAGAGTCAGACATGTCTCATCAAACACAACAAAAAAGAATGCAAACAACAAATATGAAGAATTAGTAGACACTTGTGAAAATTTATATGAACTTAAAATAAGCGGAAGTAAGCAGAACCAAGAGAACAGCAGCTTATGCAATAAATACAATAATGCACAGGAAAACCACACTGAAAAACATCAAAACCTGACCAATAACTGATGAATCAGGACTTCTGAGAATTAACAATGGAGAACGCATCTTTCCTTTCTGTAAAGAGATGGTGCAGATAAGTACAGAAGGAGACATACTATTTCAGACATGGCCAATGTATCGTTTCACTTTTCTGTCCTTTCTAGCAAGGGCCTGGAGGATTATATTGAGGCACTGAAGGAAATTATCAAGTGGCAATGATGTAAATAAAAACAAAACATTTACCTAAGAAATCAGAACAGGCTTAGTTGAAGGAATTACAGACAGATACTCGGAAGACTCTTGGGGGGTGGGTCCCAGTTTCTGCCTACTTATCTTCTGTAGAGGAATTTGTTCCTTTCTGCTTAACCCCAAAGAGCAGAAACAAGAACAAAGGATGGAAGTTCCACAGAGGTAGACTTAAGTTCAAAGTAATGGAAAACTCCCCAGCACTTAGAATTAACCCGTAGTGTAATGTGCTACTTCAAAAAGTAGTGAATTTCCCACTGAACATTGTAAACTAAAAGTAAATAAATATTTTTTTAAAAGGTAGCAAGTTTCCCTTGCTATATGTCTTCAAGCAGAAACTGGATGATTATTTCTCAGAGACACTGTCAAAGGGACTCTTGGTGAGGCATGGGTTGGGCTATACAGACTCTGAGTTCCCTTCAACTCTCAACCCATCTGATTTGATGGTACATTAAGTATTATAGAGTTTGTGCCTAAAAAAAGGATCCATAAAGAAATGACACAGGTTTTTACACCTATTTCTAACCTCACAAGGACTCTGAGTAACAGTTATATAGCATGTCTAAGTTCACTCTTCCAACTCCACTTCCAGGTGCAGGTGGGATTCCCAGAGCTCAGCTATTATTCTATCTCTGCTCAGGGTTCTATGGGTACCCCTCAAGGGCTTTTGCTATTGCTTCTAGACCCGATCCACTATTTTCCTCCTGATATCAATAAACATCTCACCAGTTATTATTAGCTTCCCAATATCATTTTGACCAGTTACTATTTTCTCAGTATTTTTATAAGCCATTAACATCAATTAGGTCTGACAAAGGAATATTTAGTGAGAGATATGGCAAGAAGACACATTGCCCTAAATAGGCAATCTCACCTCTACTATTTCAGTCTCCCAGTCTCTCATTTCAGGACTCAGACTTTAAGTGGTCACTATGAACATTCCTCTTGCCAATTCACTTCTAAATACAGCATAGATGATATACAAGTTGCTTACAGGACAATTAGAATCTCCAAAATATATTAAAAATTGAAACAAAAATATACAAATAATAGCCATTCCCTCCCCCAAAAAGTGGTCAAATAATATGAATAGACAGTTCTCAAATGAAGAAATACATGTTATCAACAACTGTATTAAGAAAAAAAATACCCAAATTAATAGTAATTAGAGAACTGTAATAGTTGATTCTGGGCAGTCAGTGGAACAGTGGATAGAGTACCAAGGCCAGGAGTCAGGACAACTCCTCTTTCTGAGTTCAAATCTAGCTCTATGACCCTGGACAAGTCACTTAACCCTGCTTGCCTCAGTTTCCTCATCTGAAAAATGAGCTGGAGAAGGAAATGGCAAACCATTCTAATAACTCTTCCATGAAAACCCCAAATGGGGTCACAAAGAATCAGACAATATTGAAAAACAACTGAACAACAATAAAATCATTGATTTATTACTGAGATAAGTCAAGCCAGTCAGTCCTCAGGACTAGTTCTTCACAGGGTTAAGTTGCCAGAGAATCTGTTCCTAAATCTCTTATTCTAGGTAGTTCTTCCAACTAGTGAGTTTTGAAACTCACAAAATTGTACACTAATATATTCTGCTTCATTCACTCATTAACCTAAGAGTGGCAGAAAAGAACAAATAACAACAAAGACAGGAGAAACAAAAATGAGATGCATTCAAGTTGGAGAAATAGGGACCAAGGACCCATCTCCCATCCAGAGGCCCATAGCAGGTCTTCCCCTCAACTGCCACCTATAATGCCAAGCAAAGGCAACTTCCAAGGTTCACATTACCAGCATAGTAAACCCCACTGATTCAGCAAACATTCACAGAACAGAAAAGGTCAAAATACAGTGTAACTTGTTCCTTTAGCAAGTTCTCAATTCAATCCAGGTACTACTCCACCCCTAGACAGTACATTCATTTAGTCAGTCAAAAGTCTCTTCTCAAATGGAGATTAGTCTCCAACCATAAAAACGTGCATTCATTTGGTCAATCACTCAAAGGTTTCCCACCCCTGAATCTCAAAAGGGGCAGGAGAGCACAAAGGGCCATCCACCCTTAAGTTACAAGGTTAAGCTCAGCATTGAATGCCCAAGGAAAGGGCCTTCTTTCATCTTCACTCAAGGCAAGCCCTCAGCAATCTCAGTTCCTGGGGAGACAAGGCTCAACAAAGCCATAGCCAGTGTCCTCATCAAGTCATTCTCTGCCTGTAGAACAGTCCCAGAACCCCTGAAAACATCAGCAAGGCCCTCTTCCAGGATTTCTGTGCAGGTACCACAAGAAAATTCTCCTTCAGGGCTTCTGAACCAACAGTCAGGTTCCAGGACCTCTACAACAGCAGCACTGTCCTTCACCATCCAGTGAATCTGGCAAAACAACATCAAAACAGACAAAATACGGGCAGCACAGCCATGCCTCCTCAGTCCTTGGCAGTTCCTGGTGGCAGTTCCAGGTGGCAGTTCCAATGGGCTCTCAGCAGTCTATCTCTCAGCAGGTCATGCTCCACAATACTGGATACTGCTCTCCCAAAGTCCTTCTGGGCTTCTCTAGGCTTGGGCTTCTCTCCCAATTCACAACTCCTCCCAGTTCAGCCCTTTCTCTTCACATCAACAAGTCCGTCCCACAAGTGGGATTCACAAGCTCTGGGTTTTAACACTCAACCCAAAAACCAAGCCATTACAGGGGCATCTCCAAATTCCATTACCAATATACCACCAAGTCAGAGAGCATGTAAGTTCCTCAGTTGGAGCCTCACATATGCCCACTTAGTTCAGGCTCATTAGCCAACTGAAAGGTCTTTCTTCTCTACCTGTGGACAAGGCATAGCCACAGAATATCTGTACATGTTTTAAATTTGAGCCAGAGCTCCTCCACTGTGCATCAACCTGTATTTACACAAGCAGGATCACCAAGCCCGCCACATGGCTTTGCAGCAAGCAGAGTATATGGACTCTCAAGACTAGGCTGTGACTGGCCAGTCTCCTAGTACAGTTATCATGGACATCTACACAGAACTGTCATCCTCAGTAGCCCTGGTGATAGAAACCTCATGAGGATACCTTATGCCATTTATTGTACCAGGTACCCCTTGACACACAGATCAGCTTGTTAATTCTTCAAGGAAGTCTTCCTCTTGTATAGTCTTCCATTCCACACTATATTGGTTCATGGTCCCTCACAATGGAGGTTTGGTATGCTTTATCACTGCCTGTTTTCCTGTCACCTCAAATGCAACAGTCAGTTAAAGATACCTGAGAGAATACTAAAATAATCTCTTTGCTACTACACATCCTACCTACAGAAAAATGGATCCACTTTCCTATTGCCTAAAGAGTTATGCTATATTAGCATAAACCCATGCTCTGCACTAGATTCTTCCCATTCAAACCATTGTTTTCCACTCTCAGTTTTCCTTTGTACTCACCATCCATAGAGTTATTCTAGCAGTAAACAACTTCCTTTAAATCCCAGCTAAAATCCTCCCTTCTGGGAGAAGTTTTTTTTCAATCCCTCCACATGCCAGCACCTTCCTGCTGTTGATTATCTCTGGTTTATCCTTTCTCATGTTTTTACAAAGTTGTTTTCATGTTGTCTCCCCTATTATCCTGTGAGCTCCTTACGAGCAAATATGGTCTTTTGCTTGTCTTAGGCTCCAAGTACAGTGCCTGGCACGTGGTTAGCATTTAATAAATGCTTGTCAACTTACTATTAACTTGAGAAAACAGGAAGCAGATCAGGTAAATGTGCAAGATAAGTTACAAGCAGCCAAAGGTGCTGTAAGAAGTTGATAATCACAGAACCCCACCCCAGGGAAGCCTTTGCAAGTGGCATTGAGTAGATAGAACCTCCATTTGAACAGATCCTTAGAAATGTTAACATATCATCCAAATACTAAACTCTGTAGTCTACTTGCTATAATTTACTGCATTAATTTGTGTTCGTAATTAGGAGAAAAATATTAGGGCTAATTTCACTGATATAATTATCATGTTCAAGGATTTATTGAATTGATTAATTCTATAAATTAATTAATAATACATAAATTATAAAATTAATAAAAATATAAGAATTGGAGCAATTCCCTAATAGATAAGTGATCAAATGAAATGAACAAGTAGTTCTCAAATGAACAAACTCAAGCTATCAACGACCATGTGGGAAAAGTGCTCCAAATCAATAAAAATTAGAGATATGTAAATTAAAACAGATCTGGGAATTCAGCCTCACATGCGCAAAAATGACTCAAATGATGGAAAAGAAAATGACAAACCACTCTGGTATCTTTGCCAAGAAATGGGGTCACAAAGAGTCAAACAAAATTGAAACAACTCAACAGCAACAACAACAACAACAAGTCTATGATCTCATCAGGTTGGAAGCTCTCTCAAACAATGCAGACCGCAACCTCTCCACGCCTGCTTCCTCTGTGCAATTCCCACTCATATCTTCCTGTATATTGCCCCAGTAAGCCCACCCATCACAACTGATGTCTCTGTTACTACTAATATTGTGATGTTTTCAAGAGAACACTCTGGCTGTCCACCTGTCATCTCTCAGTTTTGTCATGGTACAGCCAATCTTCTCTTCCTATCATACCCTTCCTTAAAGACATTGTTTATTACTCTTCTTTAGAAAAGGTACATATTAGGGGGGCGGAGCCAAGATGGCGGC
>JAQQSU010008200.1:0-13016 GCA_028627135.1 Pseudochirops cupreus | reverse complement strand
CTAGTGAATTCTATCAAACATTTAAAGACCAGTTGATCCCAATACTCTACAAACTATTTAGGAAAATTCTTTTTATGACACAAATATGGTACTGATACCTAAATCAGGGAGAGACAAAATGGAGAAAGAAAATTAAAGACCAATCTCCCTCATGAATATAGATGCAAAAATTTTAAATAAAATATTAGCAAACAGACTAAAGCAACTTATCACAAGAATAATACATTTTGATCAGGTTGGATTTATTCCAAGAATGCAAGGATGGTTCAATATTAGGAAAACCATCAGTATCATTGATCATATCAACAATAAAACTAGCAGAAACCATATGATTATCTCTATAGATGCAGAAAAAGCTTTTGACAAAATACAACATCAATTCCTATTAAAAACACTTGAAAGTATAGGAATAAATGGAGTTTTCCTTGGAATTATAGGTGGCATCTACTTAGAGCCATCAGCAAGTGTTATATGCAATGGGGATGAACTAGAAACATTTCCAATAAGATCAGGAGTGAAACGGGGATGTCCACTATCACCCCTATTATTCAATCTGGTGCTAGAAATGTTAGCAGTAGCAATTAGAGAAGAAGGAGAAATCAGGGGAATCAAATTAGGCAAAGAAGAGACTAAGCTATCACTCTGCAGATGACATGATGATATACTTGGAGAATCCCAAAGAATCAAGTAAAAAACTTCTTGAGACAATAAATAAATTTAGCAAAGTTGCAGGATATAAAGTGGGCCCACGTAAATTCTCAGCATTCCTATATATTTCCAACAAAGTCCAATGGCAAGAAATGGTAAGAGAAACCCCATTTGGGGTTACTGTAGACATTGTAAAATATTTGGGAATCTACCTGCCAAGACAAACCCAGTACCTTTATGAGCACAACTACAAAACACTTTTCACACCAATAAAATCAGATCTGACTAATTGGAGGAACATTGGTTGTTCATGGCTGGGTCGAGCTAATATAATAAAAATGACAATTTTGCCTAAATTAAATTACACATTTGGTACCATAACAATCAATCTACCAAACAATTACTTTCTAGAACTAGAAAAATTGGTGACAAAGTTCATTTGGAGGAGCAGAGAGTCCAGAATATCAAGCCAATTAACGAAGGGAAATGCTAGAGAAGGTGGCCTAGCCATACCGGATTTTGATCTGTGTTATAGAGCAGCAGTCATCAAAACTGCTTGGTACTGCCTGGGAAGTGGAGTGGTGGATCAATGGAGTGGATTGGGTACAGAAGACTCAGTGGTCAATGATTATAGTAATATACTGTTTGATGAGCCCAGAGACCCCAGTTTCTGGGATGGGAGCTCACTATTTGACAAAAACTGCTGGCAGGACTGGAGTGTGGTGTGGCGGAAGCTGGGCATGGACCATCATATAATGCCATACACCGAGGTCAAGTCTAAATGCGTGCATGATCTAGGTATAAAGGCTGATATTATAAGTGATCTGGGGAAGCAAGGAAAAGTTTACCTGTCAGATTTGTGGAACAGGGAAGACTTTGTGACTGAGGAAGAGTTGGAGGGCATTATAAAATGCAAAATGGATGACCTTGATTACATTAAATTGAAGAGTTTCTGTACAAACAAAGCCAATGTGATCAGGATTGAGAGGGAAGTGGGAAATTGGCAAAGAATACTTACGACCAGTGTCTCTGATAAAGGCCTCATTTCTAAAATATACAGGGAATTATGTAAAATTTATAAGAATACAAGTCATTCCCCAGTTGATGAATGGTCAGGGGATATGAACTGGCAATTTTCAGAAGCAGAAATTAGAAATATCTTTGGGCATGTGGAAAAATGCTCTAAATCACTATTAATTTGAGAAATGCAAATCAAGGCTGCTTTGGGGTGCCACATCTCACCACTCAGATTGGCTAAGATCACAAAACTGGAGGATGACAAGTGCTGGAGAGGATGTGGAAAAACTGGAACACTAATGCAATGTTGGTGGAGCTGTGAACTGACACAACCATTCTGGAGAGCAATCTGGAACTATGCCCAAAGGGCTATGGATAGTTGCATGCCCTTTGACCCAGTGGTGCCACTTTTGGGGTTGTATCCCAAAGAGATCACAGAAGTGGGAAAAGGACCCATATGTACAAAAAATATTTATTGCAGCTCCCTTTGTGGTGGCAAAAAACTGGAAATATGGGGGATGCCCATCAATTGGGGAATGGCTTAACGAGTTGTGGTATATGAATGTAATGGAATACTATTGTACTATAAGAAGTGGGAAGGAGATGGACTTCATAATTACCTGCAGAGGCTTACACAAATTGATGCTATGTGAGAAGAACAGAACTAGGAAAAATTTGTACACAATCACAGACACATCGTATGTGTGACGACCAACCTTGATAAACTGGACTCTTCTCAGCAACACACAGCTATAAGACAACTCTACAAGTCTCAGGGTGGAAGGAGACGTCTACATTCAGAGCAAGATCTAGAAAGACCAGAGTTTAAATGGAGACTGAAGCAATACATGCTATCATTCTTTTCCAGGTTTGGTTTTGTTTCTTTTTTTCTCATTGTTCACTCCATTGGTTTCAACCCTTCTATACAACCAGACTAATGTCCAATGTGAAAGTATTTGCAGATCCTATACCTGATGGCACGCCACTATGGTGGGGGGGGGGGAAGGGAGGGAGAAAATTTGAAACCCAAGGGATTGTGGAACTAAATCTTGTAAACTAAAAGTAAATAAACAAGTCGATGAAAAAAAAAAGACTGGAAACCACCACAGCTGCTGGTGATTCACTCTCCTTAAGTCTGTTCTGGCCGCAGCTGCTTCTCTGGGGCCAAAATTGTGTGGCTCATGCGGGACTGCACTGGGCTCCCAATGAGCTGCAATGAGCCCTTCCTGTCGGCCTGCCAGGCTGCCCTCAGCAGGATATTTGTTTCTCTCTGTCACCCTGTGGGTTCTGTAGCTCTAAAATTTGTTTAGAGTCATTTTTTATAGGTATTTGAGGTGGTTGTGGGGGGAGATCACAGAATTTCCTGCTTCTACTCCACCATCTTCACTCCACCCCTGTCATTTCTTATAGTGCAAAAATATTCCATCACAATCATATATCACAGCTTCTTCTGACATTTCACAATTGATGGGTATCCCCTCAATTTCCAGTTCTTAGTGAACACAAAAAGAGCTGCTACAAAAATTTTTGTACAAATGGGCCATTTCCCCCTTTTTAAAAGCTATTTGGGATATAAACCTAGCAGTGGTATTGCTGGATTAACAGTAGAAGCAGTTTGATAGCTCTTTGGGCATATTTCCAAATTGCTCTCTAGAATGGTTGTATCAGTTCATAATTCCACCAATAGCACATTAGTGTCCCAGTTTTCCCACATACCTTCCACCATTTATCATTTTTCTTTTTTGTTATATTTCTCAATTAGACAAATGTGAGGTGGTACCTGAAAATTGTTTTACTTTTCATTTCTCTAATCAATATGGATTTAGAGCATTTTTTCATGTGATAGGTAGGTTTGATTTCTTTATCTGAAAACTGCCTGTTCACATCCTTTGACCACTTATCAATAGGGGAATGACTTATATTCTTATCAGAGATACTTGTAAACAATTTTTTCTCAGTTTTTTGGTTTCCTTCTAATTTTGATTGGATGGGTTTTGTTTCTGCAAAAAAAAATTGACTTTATGTAATCAAAATGATCTATTTTGCATTTTATAATGCTCTCTGTATCTTGTTTTGTCCTAGATTCTTTATCCACAGATCTGACAGGCAGATTATGCCATGCTCTCTTCCTTTGCTTATGGTAAGCTTTATGTGTAAATCATATACTCATTTTGACCTTATCTTGGCATATGGTGTGAATAGAGTACCGGCCCTAGAGTCAGGAGGACCTGAGTTCAAATCCTGACCTCAGACACTTGCCACACTAGCTATGTGACCTTGGGCAAGTCACTTAACCCCAAGTGCCTTGCCTACCCCCCTCCAAAAAAAATGCTTACCAAACAAATTCCCCCACTGGCTATGTCTGAAAATGGATGTCTCTACATTATAATTTGGTGGCCTTTCCAATAGGAGGAGTAGTGTTTCATTTTTTCTCTTTAGCCTGCTGTTTTGTTGTGACATTAATCAGAGTTGTAAATTCTTTTGAAATGTTTTTTTTTCTCTAGAATATTGTCATTTCTCTTACTTCTGCTCACTTTGTTTCATACTGATTTTTAGAGGCCTTCCCAGCTTCCTCAGAAAATATTCATTTGATTATTTCTTATGGCAAAATAATACTCCATGACATTTATATTCCCCACTTTGTTTAGCCCTGTGCCAATAGGAGGACACCCATTTAGGTTCCAGTTTTTGGATACCATGAAAAGAGCTATTATAAATGTTGTTGTACATATAGATTCTTTCCCTCAGTTTTTGGTCTCTTCAGGGTATAGACTCAGTAGTGGTTTAATGGGGTCTAAGGGCAGGCACAAGTTAGTAATTTGGGGGGTATAAATTAAAATTGTTTCCAGAATGGCTGGACCAATTCACAGCTTCACCCACAGGGCACTAGTGCTCCTGTTTTCCCACAGCCCCTCCAGCATTTGTCATTTTCCCCTTGTGTCATCTTTGCCAGTCTGATGTATGTAAAGTGAAACCTGATAATTGCTTTCATCTTTTCATATATTGCTGTTGATAGCTTCGGTTTTTTCCTTTTCAAAGCTCCCTGTTTATCTGTTTGACTACTTATCAATTGGGAAATGGCTTTAGGTCTTACAAATTAGAATCTGTTCCTCATATATATTACATGGGAAACCTTTATCAGAGAAACTTCCTGCAAAATTGTTTTTTTTTTCTTGTTTAACTTTTTTGCTCTTAGAGGGGTCTTATGAAGATCAAAGAGGACATGTAAAAGATCCTTTGTAATCCTCAAAGCACATGTGATCTTTTAAATGCTGTTTTGCAGTTAGCCCCTCTCTCTCCCTGTCTCTGTCTCTCTGTCTCCCTCTCCCTCCCTCCCTCTGTCTCTCTCTGTCTGTCTGTCTCTCTCTCTCCATATAGATATATATGTATATATATATACACATATATATATACATATATATACATACACACACATACACGCATGCATACATACTTACACACGTTTGTATTTATGAGATTTGGGATATACTTGTTATCTCTCATTAGACTATAGTGCCTAGAGATTTAGGTCTATGCCCAGTTGGCTCTTCAGAACAAAGGAGGAAAGAAAAATCTTCATGTTACCTGCCTAATAAGGAGCTATTATCAGAGCCCACAATTCAGGATAAGATTTCCTTGGTAACAGACCAGTCACCATGACAACCAGAGATAGGGTCGCACTGACACAGCTTTCAACAACACAATTCATCCTCAGCAGGGCCTCACTCCTGAAGGGGGGGCTGCAGCCTAGAGCCCATATTGGGATCCTGTCCTCCCCCAAAGACTCTGACAGCACTCCCCTGCCCCCCATTTCCACAAGACAAAGAAAAATTAGAATATGGAAAAATTGGGATGAACTGACAAAGGAGGACTGCATTAAGCACTCCACCACAAGTCTCCAGGTTCCCAGGAGTTAGGGATGGACCATCTGACCTGTGGCTTCCTGACTGAGGCCTATGTTGGCTTTCCCCCTGCTGTAGTGACTTTGTTACACCTCCCTTCAATTAACAGCAGACAAAGCTCCTGCAGAGTCATTTCAGAAGGAAGAGGTTGGGAGGTGGGCATTGAAAACACGCTATTTTATGTCTGGGGCCAGTCCTAGATTACAAAGCCCCTGCATTACAGAGACTGTTCAGGTTATACTCTAAACTTTACCCACTCTGAGCCTTCAATTACCATAAAATGTGGTAGACACTAATTCAATCAAGATATAGAAGGGAAACAGTGCTAACGGAGGGCTTGGGGAGGAGGCCATGCGTGTTGCCTCCCCACTCCAGTGTTTAGGTGTTAATAGGTTTTAATAAATGGTTATTGATTGATTGAAATCCAAAACTAGAGGTCTTTCCTCTACGTCACAGTGAATGAGTGGAATTTTCAGGTAGAGAGGAGAAGCATGCTTTGGTATGGGGCTGGCTACATAGAATGGTCCAAGTGAATTTGTGCTTACTCACCAAGGAGGGCAGCTGGGGGTGATGGGTGGGAGGAAGGATTCCAAAACGGCAAAGATTAAGTTCCCAACAGCATGGTTTCTGGAGGTCAGGAGGGTGAGGTCTGAGACAAGTGTGTAATGAAGCAGCTGCTAGCTGTGTGACCTAACCTTAGTCTCACGGTTATCCTGAAACCAACATTCTTTCCAGACAGGATATTTCCCTTCTCTGGGCTTCTATTCCTTCATCTGGGCAATGAACATCTTAATACTTGTATACTGTACCTCAGAATTATGGTAAGAACCCACCCAGGAGGCTTGTGAAATTTGAATATGACATATGATAAGTGAATTATAATCCTGAAAGCATTTGTGATCTGCAGAACATTCCTTAATACTCAGAGATTCTCTTGGAAAAGTTAAGATTTCAGGGCTATGGGCAGACTTATGGGCACTTGGTTAGGAGGTGATCACTGAGGCCTGGAATAGAATGATGGATGGCATGATTCTTATTCTTCCTGGCTCAATTCTCATAGCCACAGTTGGTTTACATGTCTTCTTATACATTTTGTTTTGCAGCTAGCTTCTATAAGAATCTATCTCTGTCTCTGTCTCTCTCTCACTATCTATACACACATATATATGTACATATGTGTTATTATGAGGTTTTTTAATATTTTTATTATCTTCTGTTACTTTGTACTCCCTAGGGATTTAAGTCTGTGCCCATTTGCCTACTCAAAGTGAGAAAGAACCCCCTTTCCCCTCTTGCCTGAGAGATCATCATAACACAATCCTAATGAAAAGCTAACATGAGGGCCAGCAACTCAAGAAATCAGATTTCCTTGGCAACAGACAAGTTACCATGGCAACCAGCGATGATATCCATCATGGACACTTAGTTCTTCCTCAGCAGGGCCTCACAGCCTAAAGGGTGGGGCTGTTGCCTAGAGCCCATATTGGGATCCTGTCCCCTTATAATGTCTTTGCCAGCATGCCCCCTCCCCCTATTCTGACAAAGAAAAGAGAATTCAGATATGATCAAATTGCGATGAATTGACACAGGAAGAGCACATTAATCCTCAAATCACTCCCTTACCACTTCTCCCCCACCAGCCTTCACATTCCCAGGAGGGAGGGATAGACCATCTGACCTGTGGTTTCCTGACTGAGGTCTATGGTGACCTTCCCCCTGCTGTAGAGATCTTGTCACATCTCCCTTCAATTAGCAGCAGACATAGTTTCTGCATAGTCACTTCAGAAGGAAGAGGGTGGGAGGTGGGCATTGAAAACATGGTAGCTTCTGTCTGGAACCATCCATAGGTGAGGGAGCCCCAGGATTGCAGAGACTGCTCAGGTTGCCCTCTAGAACCTCACTGATCTAAGTTCACAACGACCAGAAAATATGGTAGGTGCTAATTCATCCAGGACACAGAAGGAAAGCAGGACTAAGGAAAGAATTGGGCAGGAGGCCATGCTTGCTGCCTCCCAGTTTCAGTGCTCAGGACAGTGTCTGGAACATGGTGTATAATAAATGTTTATTGACTGATCAAAATTCCAAAGTAGAAATCTTTCCCCTTTATTACAGTGTATGAGTGGAATTTGTAGGTAGAGAGATCTGATGATGGGGGCAAGTGCAATTTCTCTGCCTCTCATCACATTTCTGAGGAAGACAGCCACAGCCAACCTTGTGGACCAGCTTCACTATTTCCTAAATCAGGATCCCTCTAGTGTCAAGGAATTTCGTTTCATGGCTTAGGAAAACCTGAGTCAAAAAATTGAGTCTCAGAAATTTAATAACTATGTGACTTCACCTCTGTTTACCTCTGTTTACCAATCTCTAAAGGGGAAAATGAAATAATAGCACCCATCTCACAGGGTTGTTGAAAGGATCATATGATTTCAAAGTATTTAACAGAGTGGCTGGCATATGGCAAGCACTGTATAAATATTAATCAACTCTTGTTAATAGTATTTCTTCAATTAGATAAAATTGCTCTATCCTAAATAACTTTATACCAGATTTTAGATACGATCAATGTAAAATGCTAAAAGAGATAAAATAAAGAGATTTCTCTGCAAAAAGATTCAGAGATACATTAAAATAAATTAATGTTAGCTTGCATCCAGTTAAATGAGCCTCCAAATTCTTTTATGGTTTAAATATTATTTCTGTCATTATTGTGTTTCTAAATTTCCTTGTATTGTGGATGCTGGGAAACCATTGTATGAGACATGCTGAAAATTTCTTTTGATTCAGCTACTGAGAAATTATTTTTTTTTTACTGTGAAATAAGTCAATAGTGCTTATTGTCATAATGTAAAAACCTATCAAGAATTTAACTGGGTATACTTTGAAAAGAAAAATTGATAATTACTTACTGTATGGGAAAAGGTACAAAGAAAAGACCTTTTAAAATCTCATTATTTGTAAACTTCCAAAATTTCTAGAGGTTATCTGCCTAAGCAATGTCAAAAAATCTTATCAGCCCTGTGAAAGAGTTTGCTTGTGTTGTTAAATTCCTAAACAATGAATCAGTTTACTGAGAAAATGGGATCTCTTCTTCTATTCCTTGTAAAAACAGGGGATAAATGTTCAAGCCAGCTTACAATAAAAAGTAAGCTTTATCTAAGGTTATTTGCCTATCACTCATGAAGATTATGGAATTATACCTGGAATGGTACTTATTGAAGTTACACTTTCAGCCAACTCAAGTTTCCCCAAACTCCAGTCTTAAAGACTGATTCTTGCTTTAAGCAGTGAATATAGACTGCTTATGAGAAGGGTATCTGCTAGCCTGGAGTTGACAGCAAGTGGCCGGTGTTTTCTGGGTTTCTGAGGAATTACTTTATCTTATGTTCACAGTCTCTGTGCAAGGCCAGAAAGGAATTATTTTCTTGATTTCTAATAAATGATTTTTATACCAGGATGAGTATAAACTGAAAAAGAAGAAGACAAAGAAAAAGAAAAAGAAAGAAAGCATGTTGAATAAAAATTTAAAGGCCTGGTAAATGTTTTATTATTGTACCACCCAGATAGAAACAAGAACAGCTGTATCTGGCCCTAAGTTGTGATTAATGAAAGTTAGCATTTGAGGTAAAATCTTTTCAAACTGTAATCTGATATTATCATAAGCTTGGATTTCAGGTATGATTGTCTGCATTGTCATGAAGCCATTCAAGGGGGATGTCTTGTGCTGCCCAAAGGGAGTGAAGTCTAGGAACTGCTACAGGTGAATATAGAGGCCTGGGAAAGATTGAGAAAATGACCTTGGTACAGCCTATGGGAGGATTCTCTTGACTCATTTTTCCCATGGTGTTATTCCTTTTTGAACAGGCATGTCACCCACTTGGTTAATCCTGAGCCTGACTGGTTATGATATCCACTGTATGAGGTAGAACTTTGTTGTATGATGGCTATTTTTTTTTTGGATGGAGGAAGGCAGGGCAATTGGGGTTAAGTGACTTGCCCAAGGTCCCACAACTAGTAAGTGTTAAGTGTCTTAGGTCATATTTGAACTCAGGTCCTCCTGACTCCAGGGCTGGTGCTCTATTCACTGTACCACCTAGCTGCCCCTATGATGGCTATTCTTAAAACTTAACTATGACTTACCTGAAATCAAATAGAACTAAGGATACTTTACACTGGTATGCTTTCTTGAGTTATTCTGTGCCCTTAGGCTTAAGCCTGGAGGACCAGTTTTGATACAATTATACTTATGCCCTTCCTTCTTCCTCTCACAGCAAATCTTTCTTATCAAAGTTGGCGAACAGTGAAAGTTTGTCATTGTAATACTAAATAAGTATCTTTTAAGGAAGTTCATTGGTGTACCTGTTGAACCTGTGGATAAAAAGCATCTACTTACAATGAGTGCTGGTAGCTATGTATTCATGTATAAGATAAGATCCTTAAAGTATCTTTTCCTGCTACAGGGAAACTGTAGGCATGGAAAATTTTGTGGGCATGGAAAATTTTGAGAAAGCAATAAGATCAGACAATTATATACACAGGCGTTGAACATGCTATAATAATAATTTCCAAAAATTGGGTTCTGGACATTACATATAAAATTCCATTGATAATTATAAAGGAAAAAGATACAATCAGTAATAACTGAGAGTGTTTGAAGTTTCAGGTGAATTACGGGTTCCTAATTTGGTATTCTCACAGCTCTATTGTTAATGAGACCAAAATTATAAGACTTGAACAGGTTTTTCATCACATGAATTAGTTACTGGAAAAAGCATAATTAAGAAGTTACATTAACTTGTATTGAGCCTGGTTAATGACAGATTTGAGTGGAATTCCCTGGGAATCTTTGTAAGTGCATTGGAACCAGAGAAGCAAATCCACTGGCAAGAGGCCACTTCAGAGTTGTCCTTGGAATGAGGCCTATTCCTGATGTCCTGTTCCTATGCCCAAGGGAAGATGTTGTCAGGGACTGGACAACTACATGGGACATCTGGGACTCAAGCTGAAATGTTGGGAGTGGGTTACAAGGAGAATTGGTGTTATTTGACACTGATGTTCATTACTGTATTACTTTGGTCTTTTGTTTCACGGTATTTTTAGGTGGTCTTGCTTGTGTATGTGAATCTCCCCTCTATAATTAGTAGATGGAGAGCCCTCTAAATGGCTTGATGTGTAACCTGCCATAGTTTACATATACAGTATATTTAACAAGATTTATCTCCTTGGGGAATACATGAGATTATGATTCTGTACCTAAGATTATTCAACTTTATAACCCTGATGGAAATATGGGATTGTGATTTTTGCGATGCTCATAACAACAGTGCACTTGTTTCCTGTTGTAAGTTTAAGTCCTCTAGCTTATAGCCACAGATGCTTGCTCAAACTGATGTGACATGATCATCAAAGAGCAGGATGATGCAGCTAAGGATGAAGGAGTGAGATGAGAGAAGCTGCTGTACCATATATATGGCTAGCACCAAATGGGGGAATTACAGAAAACTGGTCTGACTTAGTGACCCATTGTTCCCCGTCCTGCTTGTTGATCACTGTTGGGGGAGGCATCACCCCAACAGTTGTAGCTTTTGTATTGTCACCTGCTATCCTTGCATATCAGGTCACCTACTATCTGTTAACCTGCATTTACTGGCAACTGGGAAAAAGCTGAAATGCAATGTCCGATACCCTTTTGCTAATGTGGACCTACCTGAAATGTCTTTATCTTGTTATGAAAGTTATCAACAAAAATTGGCTCCATCTTGAATCCCTGGCTAATGTCTTGATGATCAGCTAGTCAGCATGTTACTCCCTAGACGCACTTTTAATAAACTCCTTTTAATTCTCTTTTTCCTGAGTTTTGCCTCCATTAATTAGGAGGAAATCCCAAATGAAGAATTTTCCCTTGACACTGTCTTCTCTGTTACCTGCAGGAATTGGTATTGTTCTGAGAGTGAAACAAATTGAAAAAGGAGAATCCCCAGGGCAACCTCTATGAGGCAGTGGCAGAAAGTACCCTGGGGGCAGCCCAGAATGGATAGCTCAGAAATTTTCATTTCATAAGGAATAAAGAGAATAGAGAGCGACTAGATAATTATAGGGTTCATGAACCAGAGAATGGAGGACTAAAGAATAGGTAAGAGAATGAGAGAAATCCTCTCTGGAAAGGGGTGCAAAATAACAAATTAAAAAAACTAATGAGCAGGAGTAGTTGAAGCGGAGAAAAAAGGGGAACTGACTAACAGGTGGAAAAGAGGATAAGAATTAAATAATTAGAAAAAAGCAGGAAAGAAAATTGGATTTATAATTTTAAAAAAACAAAGGGAAAGGGGTAACAAATGGGAGATGGGGTAAGAGGAAGATGGCCAATGGGAATAGAATCACCTTAAAAAAAGATTAAGCTAAAGTAATTAAAAAGACATAAGACTGTTTACAGCAGAAGAGAGGAAAAAATGTCAACTTGGAAGAAAAAACCATCAGAGGTAAATGGAAAGAAAATACAATCCTCACTTTCACAGCTTCAAATGTGAATGGATTAAAAAAAAAACCCAATAAAACAAAAAAGGACAGATTGGATAAGAAAACAAGACCCTACAAACTGTGGCTTGGAGAAACACATTTAAAAAACAAAGACATACACAAAATAAAACTGATGGGATGGCAAAACATTTACTATGCATCCGGTGAATCCAAAAAAAGCAGAAGGTGCATTCACGGTGTCTGACAAAGCTAAAACAGATTCAACATTTTAAAAGGATAAATAAGAATGCTACATTATGGTGAAAGCAACCATAAAGAAACTGATATCAGTAATAAAATTATTTGTTTCAGATACCTTAGCATACAAATTCACACAGCAAACATTAACTGAGCTACGAGATCACATAGATGGTAACACAATAGTGACAGGAGACATTAATATACTCAGTTATGGACAAGTGTAACAGAAAGTAAACAAAATGGACAGTATAGAATTGAACAAATTGCTGAAGAATTTGGAGATAAAAGACTTGTAATATTCTTTTAAATGGGACAACAAAGATTATATCTTTTTCTCAGCACTTCATAATACTTTTAGAAAAACTGACCATGTATTTGGATGCTGAAATATTAGAAAGAAATGTAAAAAGGTAGAAATAGTAAATGTAGGGGGCGGAGCTAAGATGGCAGAGAGTAAGCAGTGACTTCTCCAAGCTCCCCAAGAATTTCGTCCTTGGGAACTAAAAAGTAAATTTGAGCAGATTTACGAGTGACAGAACCCATTGGGAGACAGAGAGTGACAGATTCCCAGCCCAGAGAAGTGCCTAATCAGGTCGGGGCAGGGAGAACGGAGCACACAGGTGTGGCACCAGCGCGGACCTGAGAGCAGAGTGCGGCAGACTGGGAAGCCCCACCCAGCAGACTCACCCAGCTGGAGGCTTCTGCAGCCCTCCCACAGCCGAGGTGAGGACCAAC
>JAQQSU010000820.1:0-17372 GCA_028627135.1 Pseudochirops cupreus | reverse complement strand
CAGTCCGTATAAGCCTCTCCAGGTAATTATGAAGTCCATCTCCTTCCCATTTCTTATAGCACAATAGTATTCCATTACATTCATATACCACAGCTTATTCAGCCATTCCCCAATTGATGGGCATCCCCTATATTTCCAGTCAAACCAGTAGTTTTAAAGATAGATAGTTTTGGCTATTTGGCCAGTGGAATGAAATTTCTTACACCCATGTGGTAAAGGAGCATGGAATATTTCCTTCTAGAAGTAAGACCTTGCTATTTCCCATATAGATGCCATCATCTTAAGTGACCTGAGTATGTACAGCAAAGTTCCATTACATACAAAATAAAGGTACATACCTAACAAAAAGTAGGCAAATGCAATGTATTTAGGGAAGGACAGAAGCAGGTGAAAGATTGAGCTAAGAAGTGTTTTATGCAGAAGAAAAAGAGACAGTCTATGAAGAGTAGCTGAGAAGGAAATATATTCACGGTATGGGAGGTGGCTAGTGTAAACACACAGAGAAAGACTACAGAGTCTGTGCTAGAGAAACAGAGAAGAGAGCAGTGTGATGGTACCACAAAGTGCAATACGTGGGATACATATATGATGACACTGGATGTATGATGACACTGGAAAGATAGGTTGAAGCCAGGTCACAAAGTGTATTAAAAAGCAAAGAAATTAGTGTATCTGTCTCTAGTGTCAATAGGGAGTTTGGGAACTGATTGAATAGGGAAGAGACATTATCTGATCACTCATAGGAAAATCGCTTGGGTAGCATTAAGGAGGAAGTATTACAGTAAGGAGACATGGGGTAGGGAGATCATACTGAGTATGAATTTTTTTTTAATTCTCAGTTCCCTGGATAAATATCTAAGACTAAAAGCTGCAAAAGAACTGTAGCTCTGCATTGGTATGTAGAGTTTCCTTGTTGCATGGAAATGCACTAATGAAATCAGAAGTAGAGACAAATCTAACAGTAGTTGAAAATAAAATGTTTTGTGTTACTAAGGGGAACTAACTATTCTGTGAGTGTGTGTGTGTGTGTGTGTGTGTGTGTGTGTGTGTGTGTGTGAGACTTTTGGGAGCCAAGACAGTGGAGTAAGCAGTAAATCACTGTCACTTTCCCTTACTGACTTCTAAAAATACCAGAAAATAGTGTCACAGGAAAAATCTCAGAAGAGCTGAGCCAGCAGAAAGATGAGCTGGAGCAGTCTTTTAACCCAGGATACTTGGAAGATCAGCAAAAAAGGTCAGTATCACTCAAGTAAAAAGGGGAGCACAGTCCAAGACAGGAAGAATCCTGGTAATCCATCAGCAAGGCCCAGCTCAGCAAATGATTGGGAAATCCTGAGCCCCAGGGTGGTGGAGCAGGCAAACACCAACACCAAGTCTCCCCGCATGCTTTAGCAAAGCCAGGGAAAGTGGTAGACTCCAGCTGGAGAACCACAATGTGCACCTGTGAAGCCCTGGGCATGGGCAGGTAGGAGACCTGAAAGGGTCAGAATTTGACATGCTTCTTCATAACCCTGAGGAAATGCAGAAAAACCCCACCTGGCTTCAGCACACATCAGACAAAACCACTAGGACCCAAGCTCAGCACCAGGTAAACTGCCCGACCCATACAGCCTCCAACTGTCAGCACCTGATGTCCCTGCACAAAAAGACAGTGACTAGTCCTCTGGACCACAGCACAAGGAGCTTGGGATGGTTCCTCCTGCTCTCCAGCAGAAGATCTCAATTTTAAAAGCCATGGAATAGACAAACAAGCTAAACAAGAAGCACAAAGCAAACATTGACCATTGAGCATTACTAGGGTAACAGGGAAGATCAAAATAGAAATGCAGAAAAGGACAACATTGACAATATGCCAATATCTGAAACTTTGAAGGGGAGTCAAGTAAGAATTGAGAAAATAAATGAGAGGTAAGCAAGAGAGAGTCAACAGCTTGGAAAAGGAAAAACAAAAATTGACAATAAAACAATTCCTTAAAAAATACAATTGAACAAATGGAAAATGTGGTACAAAAATTAACTGAGGAGAACTCCTTAAAAAATAGAATTGGTCAAATGGAAAAGTAATTACGAAAGTTAACTGAAGAAAATCATACCTTAAAAATTAGAATTGAGCAAGAGGAAGCTAAAGACTTTATGAGACATCAGGAATCAATCAAACAAAAACAAAAGAATAAAAAAAAACCAAAAAAACATAAATACCATATTGAAAAAAAAAACTGACCTGGGAAATAGATCCAAGAGAGATAATTTAAGAATTCTTGGTCTACCTGAAAGCCATGAAGAAAAAAAGATTCAGGACAGCATCTTCCAAGAAATTATCAGGAAAAGCTGCCCTGATATCCTAGAACCAGAGGGTAAAATAGAAACGGAAAGAATCCACTGATCAGTTCCTGGCACAGATCCCAAAATGGAAACTCCAAGGAATATTGTAGCCAAATTGCAGAATTATAAGCACAAGCATAAAATACTTCAAGTAGCCAGAAAGAAAAAAAAAATTAAATATCATAGAATGACAATCCAGATTAGGCAGGACCTAGTAGCTTCTACATTAAAGGATTAGAGGTCTTGGAATATGATATTTCAGAATGCAAGGGAATTTGGATTGTAACCAAGATTCAACTAACCAGCAAAAGTGATCATAACCTTTCAGAGGAGAGGATGGACATTCAGTGAAATAGTGGAGTCCCAAACTTTCCTGATGAAAAAACCAGAGGTGAACAGAAAATTTGATCTTCAAATAAAACACTCAAGAGAAACATAAAAGGTAAAGAGAAAAGGGGCAAAAAAACTAAACTGTTTACATCCCTACATGGGAAGATGACACATGTAACTCTTGAAAACTATATCTTTATTATGACATTTAGAAGGGGGTATAGACAGAGGCTGTGGGTATACATTGACTGATCTTGATGATGAAAAAAATAATTAAGGGTTACAAAAAGGATTGCACTGGGAGAAGAATAAAGGAAGAAATAGAAGAGAATAAATTACATCATCTGAAGAGGAGCAAAGAACTATTACCGTAAAGGGAAAGAAGGGAGAGGGGTAAGCATTATTTGCACATTACTCTCATAAGATTTCACTCAAAGAGGGAATAACATACATACTGAATTGAGTATAGAAATCTATTTTACCCTATAGGAATTAAAGGGGGAAAGGAGAAGGAAAAGGGAAGGGGGTAGATAGAAGGAACTGTGCAAGGAAGGGAAGAAGTAGTAGGGGAAAGGGGAAAGAAAAGGAAGGGGGAGCTCATAGAAGTGAGCAGAGTGAGGAAGGTGGTGGTCAGAAGCAAAATACTTGTGAGGAGGGAAAAAGAGAAAAGAGAGAAAAAAGCATAAATGGGGGGAGCAGGAATAGGTTGGAGATAAAAACAGTTACTAATCATAACTGTGAATGTGAATGGGATGAACTCTACCATGAAATGTAATCTGATAGCAGAATGGATTAAAAACCAGAATCTACAATATGTCGTTTACAAGAAACACATCTAAAGCAGAGAGATATACATGGAGTAAATGTAAAAGGCTGGAGCAGACTATATTATGCGTCAGCTGAAGTAAAAAAAGGAGGGGTAGTAATCTTGATCTCAGACAAGGCAAAAGCAAAAATAGAGCTAACTAAAAGAGAGGAGGGAAACACCATCCTGCTAAGAGGTACCATATAAAATGAAGTAATATCAAGGCTAAACACATATGCATCAAGAAGTATAGCATTCAAACTCTTAGAGAAGTTAAGAGAGTTACAAGAAGAAATAGCAAAATTATGCTAGTAAGAGACCTCAACTTACTCCTCTCAGAACTAAATAAATCTAACCACAGAATAAATAAGAAAGAAGCTAAGGGGGTGAATAGAATTTTAGAAAAATTAGATATGGTAGACCTCTGGAGAAAACTGAATGGGGATAGAAAGAATATACCTTTTTTCACAATGGTATATGGCATATACACAAAAATTGACCATCTATTAAGGCATAAAGCACACAAAATTCAATGCAGAAAGGCAGACATATTAAATGACTAATCTTCCTATTATTATGTAATAAAAATTACATGTTATAAAGGGTCATGGAAAGACAGACTAAAAATTAATGGGAAACTAAATAATATACTCCTAATGAATGAAGGGGTCAAACAACAAATCATAGAAACAATCAATAACTTCATCTAAGAGAATGACAATAATGAGATAACATACCAAAACTTATGAGATGGAGCCAAAGCAGTTCTTAGGGGAAATTTTATATCTCTAAATACATGAATAAAATAGAGAAAGAGGAGATCAATGAATTGTGCATACTACTAAGAACCATAGAAAAAGAACAAATTAAAAGGCCCCAATTAAATACCAAATTAGAAATTCTGAAATCCAAGGAGATATTAATAAAATTAAAATTAAGAAAACTCCTGAGCTAATAAATAAAACTGAGTTTTACAGATAATCCAATAAATATATAAACATTTGGTTATTTTGATTTAAAAAAGGAAAGAAGAAAACCAAATTAACAATATCAAAAAAGGAAGAGTCAATTCAATGTCAACAAAGAGGAAATTAAAACAATAATTGGGAGCTATTTGGGGTAAATGTATGACAATAAAACTGATAATCTAAGTGAAATGGATAAATATTTACAAAAACTACAAATTGCCCAGGTTAGCAGAAGAGGAAACGCAATACTTAAACCCATTTCAGAAAAAGAAACTAAACAAGCCATTAATTAAATCCCTAAGAAAAAGTATCCAGGGTCAGATGGATTTACAAGTGAATTCAACTGAACAATCAATTCCAATATTATATAAACTATTTGGAAAAATGAACAAAGAAGAAGTACTATAAATTTACTTTTATGATACAAATTTGGTGCTGATATCTAAACTGAGAAGAGTCAAAACAAAGAAAGAATATTATAGGCCAGGTTTCCTAAAGAATATAGATGCAAAAATTTTAAATAAAATATTAGCCAAGAGATTATAGCCACTTATGAGGATAATAGACTATGATCAGGTGGGATTTATACCAGTAATGCAGGGCTGGTTCTGTATTAGGAAAACTATCAGCATGATTGACCATATCAAAAACAAAGTTAATAGAAATCACGTGGTTATCTCAATAGATGCAGAAAAAGCTTTTGACAGAATACAGAACCCATGTGTATTAAAACACTAGAGAGCATAGGAATTAATGGAATTTCCCTTGAAGTGATAAGTAGCATCTATCTAAAAATCATACTATTTCTATGTCTGTATCCCAAAGAGATCATAAAAAGTGAAAAAAAAAAGATCCACATGTTCAAAAATATTTATAGCAGATCTTTTGTGGTAGTCAGGAATTGGAAATTGAGGGGATGCTCATCAATTGAGGAGTAGCTGAACAAATTGTGGTATATGAATGTAATGGAATAACTACTTTTCCATAAGAAATGATGAGCAGGTGATCTTCAAAAAGACCTAGAAAGACATATAAACTAATGATGAGTGAAGTGAGCAGAACCAGAACATTGTACAGAATAACAACCACATATAGGGATGACCAACTTTGACAGACTCAAGTTTTCTCAGCAATACAACGATTTAAGACAATTCCAAAAGAACCACAATTGAAAATACTATACACATTGGGGCAGCTAGGTGGTGCAGTGAATAGAGCACTCATTGGCCCTGGAGTCAGGAGGACCTGAGTTGAAATCCAGCCTCACACACTTACCACTTACTACTCATGTGACCTTGAGCAAGTCACTTAACCCCAATTACCCTGCTGTCCAAAAAGAAAAAGAAAAGAAAATACTATCCACATCTGGCAAAAGAACTATGGAGTCTGAAAGCAGATCAAAGCATACTATTTTCCCTTTTTTCTTTTTGTTTCTTCTTTCTCATGATTTTCCCCTTTGGATCCAAAATTTTTCTACAACATGAGTAATGTAGAAATAAGTTTAATATGGTTTTCCACATATAGCCTATATCAGATTGCATGTGGTCTTGGGGAAGGGGAGGGAAGCGAGGGGAAGAAGATTAGAATTTAAAATCTCATGTGAGTGAATGTTGAAAATCGAAAACAAGTGAATAAAGAAAAAATAGAGGAAAAAAAGAAATGATGAATAGGCAGATTTTAGAAACGCCTGAAAAGACTTGCATGAAGTAATATTGAGTGAAGTGAGCAGAACCAGGAGAACATTGTACCTAGAAACAGCAACATTGTGTGATAACTGACTTTGTTAGACTGCTCTTCTCAGCAATGCAATGATCTAAGACAATTCCAAAAGATTCATGATGTTTCCTCCTTGCCATCTTGGGTACGGTGGAGGAGGGGGAAAAGGAAAAATATAGAACTTAAAGCCTTATAAAAAGTGAATGTTGAAAACTAAAGATAAATAAATACATTTAAAATACCTACCAATAAAAATTATTTTTGCAGTTTTTAATCTTAGAGAGTTAGAAGTTAAATGATGAACCCAAGTTCACACAGCCAGGCTATAAAGGACTTGCCCAGAAGTTTAGGTTTTCCTAACTCGAGGCTAACTGTTTTCGCCATTTTGCCTCTCAAACACAAGTGCACATATATAAAGAGAATAAGATATTTCAAGAAAATTTTCACCTTTATGATTTTTTGGTTTTATATTAATAGTCAAAATTTTCAGTAGTATTTTGATACACTTTGCATAAAGAAAAAAAAAAAACCTTCTTCTATTCTCCTTGAATTGAGTACCCAGAGCTTAAAATGCCAGATCTCAAATAAAAAATAACCAATATTTGAAGTGAACTATTCTCATCATTGTCTTATCTGCTGATAAGGTTATACACACACATACACATATGTGTGTATATTTATATATGTGTATGTATGTATGTTTATGTATATATGTGCATATTTGTGGGTATATGTAGTTCATAGGATCATAGGGCTGATTATTAACCTTAAGAACACTTAGATATTCTGTCACCTTTCAAATTGGTGTTCTTCACTATGATCACACTAAAACTAATTTTGAACGTAAGCTTGAGAAAAGTTATTCCCCAGCAATCATTCGTTGAGAGCATATGTGTCAAGCCAACCTTCTTCAAGAAAGATGCTCAGCTTCTACTGAAATGACATTATTTCAGGAATTTTAATAGATGTCAAGAATGTTTGGATTAATGATAAAAGCCTTATCATTCAGGAGGAAGGCCTACTTTGAGCTGGTATGTACAATCTTTATGGAAATTCTCCCTGGATCTAGCTACTATATTATTTCTTTGAGCTCTTGGTCAAAAAGATAAAAAAAATTCATCTACCTGTGCTGAATGCAATCCCCTTTCCAGGATGAGTACTTGGTAGAAGTTTATGAAATATACACTGTATATTTTATGTCATTATTTATTTATACATGAAATTTTATATTTTACTAAACTGCTCTATTTGCACCATTACTATTACTATACTTCTTTCCAAGCATTAATTTGTTCTACTCTGGATGATAGAATAATTTATAGAGCAAGAATACCTATTATTATGTGCATCAACCCTCCTGTTTAGGATGCAATTACCATATTTATTTATTTTGACTGTGGGTTGTCAAGCATGTGGAAATCTTCCTGTGAGCAACCTATTATAAAATGAAGACCTCTTGTGCCACTCATGAAATTATGTTTTGATGTATTTTGCCTCAGGAAGATTCAGAGTCAGGGATACTTTATTTGAAACCCTGGGCAATTGACTTAACTTTTTTATGTTTTGATTTCCTTATCTGTAAAATCAGAGGATTGAACTAGATCACCTGTGAGGTCCCTTCTAATTTTTTTTTTTGGAGGGGGAAGGGCAGGGCAGTTGGGGTTAAGTTACTTGCCCAAAGTCACATGACTAGTGTTAAATATCTGAGGTCACATTTGAACTCAGGTCCTCCTGACTCCAGAGCCAGTGCTTTATTCACTGTGCCACCTAGGCAGCCCTCAGTCTCTTCTAGTTTTATAGCTATGTTTTTACAAAGGAAATAAGGAGCTCTTGCTGTGTAGTAGGACAATATCTTGACTGGGAATTAGGTGATATGGGTCCCAGTCTCAGGTTTTTCATTCTGTAGAAAATCATTTTTTGGTCATTCACTTTCCTAAGTTGAAAAACAAAGAAGCCTCACATATATGATCTTTTCTGTTTTCTAGATTATGTGCTATATCATAATAAATGAAATGGTAATTTTAGATTCTGAGGAGGGCAAATTTGGCTGTTTCTATACTCTGGGGACAAATAATCCAGAATTATATACTACACCTGGACCTTATTTATCACATCCTATTACAAAGAACTACAGGTAGGACTTTTGTCTTGCTCCATTTGAGTCTAGCACCTACTTCAAGTCTGGTCTTTCATAGCAACAGAAAGATTGATATGACTGTATAAAGAATATAGATTATTCCATAATCTTAATTTTTAAATCTTAGAAGTGCACTAAGACTTTTAGGACACATTTATAAATAAAGAATGCTATGTCATCAATTATCTAATTATATCCTACATCATTAACAAATAATATTATACATGTCCTATAATTATTAGATATATGACATATTTAAAAGAAGGTCCAGAGGTCCTCCCTAGGAAAAGGAGGCAGTAATAAATAGGTTGCACACCTAAAATATACATATTTAATTTGAATAAAATGACAGCATCTCACAAATAATGCTTTGAGGTTTGCAAAAAAAAATTAACTTTCCTCATGACAAAGTTTAGTAGCACATGACTATAATGCTTGTTGTCAGGGTAATTGAGGCTGATGGATTGTTTAAACTCAGGAGTTCTGAGTTATGGTAAGCTAATGCTGACTGAGCATCCACTTTTAATCTAGGGATGGATGAAAGGACTATGAAGCCTAAAGAAGAACATGTCAGCTCAGGTTAGAAATGGAGTAGGTTAAAACTTCCCTGCAAGTCAGTAATGTGATCAGGTTAGGGAATGGCTATTATACTTCCTGCTTCTGGGAGACTGGGAGACCTAGGGTCAAAAGAATTAATTAAAATGAAATTTTCATGGAACTCACTGTGCATAATAACCATTATTTTAACAATATTTGCCAGCATTTTATAGAATTTTTAAAGTTACAAAATACTTAGCATGTATTATTTAAATTTTAAAACAAGTATGAGAAATTGTTATTAAATTTTTGTTTTACAGATGACAAAACTGATGTTCAGAGAAGATAAGTGATTCATTCATGATCAAACAGAAAGCCACTATTAAAGTTGGGGTTTGAATACAGATCTCCCCTGACTAAGTCTCAGATTCTAAACACTAATCCATGATGACTTCTTACAGTTCATGGAACTAAGTCTCAGAGAGGTCAAATAATGCCAGAGTCAGAGGTGGTAAGTTTCAGAGAAGAGATATGAACATAGATATTCTTTGATTTCAATTCCAGTAGCATCATTCCATTACACAGCACCACTTCTCAGACCACTGAATATAAACGATAACATTAATATACAATATTTAATTCAGGTATGCTCTCGTGTCATTGCCATCTTGGGAGAAGGAAAAAGAGAGAAATACATACTATCATTATAAAGAATAAAATGACTCTGAGACATTTATTTGGGATTCAAGATTTAACCTTTTCTTATTTGGCAAGTATTTTTAAATGCAGTTATATTACCTTAGTGGGCAGAAAAGTGGTACAGTAGATAGAGTGCTGGGCCTGGAGTCAGGAAGACTGGAGTTCAAATCTAGCCTGACACTCACTAGCTGTGTGCCCCTGGGCAAGATACTTAAACATGTTTGTCTTAGTTTCCTCATCTGCAAAGTGAGATGGAGAAGGAAACGGCAAACCACTAGAGTATTTTTTCTAAGAAAACTCCAACAGGGTCACAAAGTGTCAGACAAGTAAGACTCCTGAATAACAACAATATACCTTTAGTACAATCATAACATGTTCTTGTTTTGTTGGTACTGAGTCTCCCTTTTTGACCCAGGCTGACAATGAAGAGGTCATTCTAGTTTCCTCTTGCTGGTTAAATCCCACTACTGGGTCCAACTCCTACTATTGATCAGTACAAAATTTTGAACTGCTCTCTTTCCAACCTTGGTCAATCAATTCACTTCTCTTTAGGCAGCCTGATCCATGTCAACCATTTGGCCCTTCTTTCCTATTCCTAACTGGGGCTCCCCCATACTACTACCAGACTTAGTAGAAGAAACTTGGTGAGTTTTAGCCCCGCTGCAAATTATAATTCCAACGCTCAATAGGTCTCATCTGCTTCAGCCTCCTCAACACTCTTTTTAAAACATTATTTTATAGTGTGAGGAGGAGGAATACCACTTCCTTCATCTGACCACTTTTTAGAAACAATTAGACATTAACACAATTATTCCTTGACTTTGAATAATAATGAGCAAAATAATTTCAAGTTAAATGGTATCCATGGTCCTTTATAATTCTGAAGTTCTCTAATTCTGATGCTTATAAGGATTACTCTTGAAGAAAGCCAGTTGCAATTACCTAGCAACCAATCCTGATCCAAGCCTTATCCAACAAATCCATTTATCCAGGAATTCATAGTGATACATGAGGATGTACGTAAGGAATTTGTTCACAGCTTTTCTCTTTCTTTTCTTACTTTATGCATGCTATTTCTTCATAGTTCTCCCTTCCTTTTCTTTTTTCCATAATTCTTTATTTTCTACATATCTCATTTATCTTTTTTCTTGTTCCCTCTTCTCTTGGGTCCCTCAGTAGTGATAAATACTTAATATGTAAACTATGTGCTACCATATAGAAAAATATATAAACATTTGTATTTTATGTGTTATATAATTATGTATAATAGAATTATATATTAGTTGTTACACATTATGAAAATATGTGTGTGATTTGTCTAACAACTCCTGGATACAGGCATTGTTATATATATTCTGAGGACTGGAGTAGAAGAGCAATAGAGCTAATAGTATAGCTAGGGAGCGAGTGAAGGGGGAAAGTAGTGGAGAGAGACAGGCAAGCCACAAATACCGCTATGGGAGTGGAGCCAAAATGGTGGAGAGAAGACAGCTCTCTCAAGCTTCACTTGAAAACAACATTAAATCCAGTCTCTAAGAGAGTTCTGAAGCAACAGAATCCACAAAAAGATGGACTGGATCATTCTTCAAGTCCAAGGTAACTTAAAAGGACTTCAGGAAAGGTTTGCATCACTTGTGTAAAAGAGAAGCACAGCTCAGCACATCTAGTGTCAAGGTAAGCCAGTGGGAGGCTCTTATTCACAGCACAGATCAGCAATCAAAACCCCACAGTTCTGGCTCAGCAGGCTAATGGCAGCTGAGAGGCCTCCAGCCCTAACACAGAATGTGAACTGCTAGTCCCAGAACCAAGCGCACAACAGGAGCTTCCCTAGAGCAGTAGGCAAGCTGCCAGCTCCAGAGGACCCCGTGTAGAAATCCAATAACCGGGGCTATGGCCCCCAGTGCAAAAAACTTGGGATAGCATCCCCTGTACCCCAGGAACAGAGCTCAACTCCTTAAAAAATAGAATTAGCCAAATGGAAAAAAAATCCACTGAGGAAAAAAACTCACTTAAAAGTAAAATTGGCCAAATAGGAAAATAGGTACAAAAGCAAACTACAGAAAATAATTCCTTAAAAATTAGAATCTGGCAAGTAGAAGCTAATGACCCTATGAGACATCAAAAATCCCTCAAACAAAATCAAAAGAATGAAAAAATAGAAGGAAATGTAAAATACCTCATTAAAAAAACATCTGACCTGGAAAATAGATCCAGGAGAGGACATTTCAGAGTTATTGGACTTCCTAAAAGTGATGATTAATAAAAGAACCTGGACATCATCCTTTAGAAAAGTATTAGGGAAACTGCCATGATATCCTAGAACCAGAGGAAAGAATCTACTGATCACCTCTTGAGAAATATCCCAAAATGAAAACTTCAAGGAATATTGTAGCCAAATTCCAGATCTATCAGGTCAAGGAGAAAATGCTGTAAACAGCCAGAAAGATACTATTCAAATATCAAGGAGGCACAGTCAGGATTACACAAAACTTAGCAGCTTCTACAATAAAGAAACAGAGGGCTGAGAACACAATATTCAAGAAGTCAGAAAAGCTTGGATTACAACCAAGAAGCAAGTATTAGTTCTTGCAAAATTGAGCATAATTTTTCAGGGGGAAAGATGGATGTTCAATAAAATAGAGCACTTTTGAACTTTCCTGATGAAAAGGCCAGAGCTGAACAGAAAATTTAATCTTCAAATACAAGAATTAAAAGAAACTATAAAAGTCATCAATGGTACTGCAAAATATACTTGGGGGAAAAAACATTCTCACTGCATCTTACTCATCAAGTAGCCATCCATTCTTTGCATGAAGATGCCTAATGAGGGGGAACTCACAATCTCTTGAAACAAATCATTTCATTTAGGGAGTAGCTGTAATTATTAGGAAGACTTTATTAACATCAATCCTAAAGTTTCTTTGTTGCAGATTCTAGCTATTACCCATATTTCTGCCCTCCATGGACAAATAGAACAATTCTGATTTGTCTGTCACATGAAAATTTCATGCTAAAGTCCTCTCCTTTTCTGTAGTTCCTTCCACTGATCCTGATATGGCAGGAAACTCAAGGCTCTTTACCATATGAAAGCTGCTTGGTCTTAAGAACACTAGAATTCAGAATGACCTGAGGGTGGCAAATAAGGTGAAAAACAAAGGGTCTTTCCTTGTTATTTTCAAGGCAGTGTGGTTGGGGGTTAAATAGGACACATGCAAAGCTGTCCTTCTTGATTCTGATAGACCATGTGTTCTAGCTTGATATTTATGTGATTTGGGGAATAATGAGTCCTTTTCTGCTTTAGGCCATGTGGTGACTCAGTGCAAAAATACCTTTGTGCATTGATATGAGGAAGAAAACCCTGTTTAATCCCTTGGTCCTATCTTCTCTTTGTTGTTGTTGTTTCTGTCTCATGGTTTATCCCTTCTGTTTTGATTCTTCTTTTACAACCTAACTAGCATAGATTTATGTTTAATATGATTTTACATATGTAGCCTATATCAGTATAATATTTTCCTTCTTCTGTTTCTTTTTCTTTTTTTCCAATTCTTCTTTCACAGCATGACTCCTGAAAATATTTTTAACATGATTATACATGTATAACCTATATTAGATTGCTTCTTGTCTTGCTGAAGGGGGGGAGGAATGAAGGAGGAAGAAAGAAAAAATGAACCTCAAAACCTTACAGAAATAAACACTGAAAACTATCTTAAATAAAAATAAAGTGCTATTAAATGGGAAAAATAAGTATAAAAATTTGGAAAAAATTTAAAAGAAGGGTGAACAGGAGAGCTTTTACAGTAAAGTGAGTAATTCACAGGATGGAAGGCAATGCTTTAAATCTCATTTGAGTTGGTCAAAAAAGGGAACACACACACTCAGTTGTGTACAGATACCTATCTTACCCAATAGGCAAACAGGACAGAAAGGACATAAACCAAAGGGATGGGGCAGATAGAAGGGAGGGTAGTTTAAGGGAGACAGTGGTCAGAAGCAAAAGGGACTTTTGAGGAGGGACAAGATAAAAAGAAAGAAAGAGAAGGAAAGTGGGGGAAAAATTATGGTGGGTAAAACAGTTAGTAAACAAAACTCCGAATTGTGAATGACATGAACTCACCCATAAAATGGAAGCAGATAGTAGAATGGTTTAAAAAGGAGAATTCAACAATACATTTTTTACATGAAATAGACTTGAAAAAGAGAGACATAAAGAGAGTAAAAATAAAGATTTGGAGCAGAATTTATTCTTTTTTACTTAAGTAAAAAGGGAGAAGTAATAATCATTATTTTAGACATATCAAAAGAAAAAATAGAGCTACTTAGAAGAGTTAAGCAGGGAAACTTTTGATAAAAGGTACCATAGATATTGAAATAATAGCAATGTTAAACATATATGCATGAAATTGCAAAGCATCTAAATTTATAAAAGAAAAGTTACAGGATAAAATAGACACTAAAACAATACTAATGGGGGAATTCAAGTTTCCCTTTTAAGGACTATCCATAAAACAGATAAAAAAGAAGTCATTTTTATTATATTAGCTCAGCCTACCCATAAACTACTGATGTTTATTCCCAGTTATTTAGATCTGACTTTATTTGTGTGCAAAGTGTTTTGTGATTGTGTTAATATAATTCCTGGGTTTGTTCTTGGCAGGTAGACTCCCAAATATTGTATGATATCTGCAGTAAATTTAAATGCTATTTCTCTTTCTATCTCTAGCTGTTCAGCTTTGTAAGTAATATATAGAAAAGTTGATGGTTTTTGTGGGTTTATTTTACATCCTGCAACTTTCCTAAAGTTGTTCATTATTTCAGGTAGTTTTTTTTTTACTTGCTTCTCTAAATGTATTGTCATATCATCTGCAAAGAGTAATAACTTTGTTTCTGATTTTCCTATTCTAATTCCTTCAATTTATTTTTTCTTCTCTTCTTGATAAAGCTATCATTTCTAGGACAATATTGAATAACAGTAGTGATTATGGACATCCTTGTTTCACCCGCAACGTTACTGGAAATGCTTCTAGCTTAGCCCCATTACATATAATGCTTGCTGATGATTTTAGATAGATGCTACTTATCATTTTAAGGAAGACTCCATTGATCCCTATCTTCTCCAGTGTTTTAAATAGGGATTGATGTTGTATTTTGTCAACAGCTTTTTTGCATCTATTGAGATAATCTTATAATTTCTGTTAATTTTGTCTTGATATGATCAATAAAGCTGATAGTTTTCCTAATATTGAACCAGCCTTGCATTGCTGATATAAATCTTACCTGGGCATAAGGTATTAACTTCATGATAAATTGCTGTAATCTCTTCTCTAATATTTTATTTAACATTTTTGCCTCTTTATTCATTAAGTAAATTGGTCTATAATGTTCTTACTATGTTTTCAGTCTTCCCAGTTTCAGTATTGGCACCATATTTGCGTAATTAAAAGAATTTGGTAAGACTCCTTCTTTGCCTATATACAACAAATAACTTATATAGTACTGGAATTAATTTTGTTCTTTAAATGTTTGGCAGAATTAATTTCAAAATTCTTACGGTCTTGCAATTTTTTTCTTAGGGAGTTCATTGATTTTTCTTCAATTTCTTTTTTTTTTTTGAAATGTGTTTATTTATTTTATTTCCTCTTACATTAGTCTGCATAATTTATATTTTTGTAAATATTCATCCACTCCGCTTAGATTGTCAGAATTATTGCCATACAACTGAGCAAAATAATTCCTAATTATTGCTTTAGTTTCTTTTTCATTGGTGCTGAATTAACTCTTTTCATTTTTGATATTGGTAATTTGGTTTTCTTATGTATTTTTTTAAATCAAATTAACCAAAGGTTTATCTATTTTTTTTCATAAAGCTAGCTCTTAACTTTATATATTAGTTCCATAGTTTTCTTCATTTCAATTTCATTAATCTCTCCTGTGGTTTTCAGAATTTCTAATTTGGCATTTAATTGGAATTTGAATTCATTCCTTTTTTAGCATTTTAGTAATGTATCCAATTCATTATTTTAGTTCATGTAAGTTCATGTAAGCATTGAGAGATAGAAAATTTCCCCTTAAGAACTGCTTTTGTTGTATTCTGCATGTTTTGGTATGTTGTCTCATTATCGTCATTCTCTTGAAGGAAGGTTTTGATTGTTTCTGTAATTTATTGCTTGATCAACAAACAGCATACTTTAGGATTAGATTATTTAGTCTCCAACTGATTTTTAATCTATCTTTCCATGGCCTCTTATTACATAAAATTTTATTGCATCATTATCTGAAAAGGATACATTTAATCTTTCTATCTTTCTGAATTGGATTGGGAGGTTTTTATGCCTTAGTACATGGTCAATTTTTATGTAGCTGCCATGTACCGCCTGGAAATAAGTATTTTCTTTTCTATCCCCATTCATTTTTTTCCAGAGGTCTATCATATCTAACTTTCTACAATTCTTTAAACCTTCTTTATTTTTTTTATTAAATTGATTTGTTTATTTACTTTTAGTTTACAAGATTCAGTTCCAGAGCACCTTGAGTTTCAAATTTTCTCCCCTCCCTCTCCTCCCACCTCCCACCCATGGTGGCATGCAGTCAAGTATAGAATCTGCAAATACTTTCATGTTGGATATTAGTCTGGTTGTATAGAATGGTTGTAACCAATGGAGTGAACAATGGGAAAAAGGAAACAAAACCAAACATGAAAAAGAGTGATGACATGTAGGTTGCTTCAGTCTCCATTTAAACTCTGTTCTTTCTAGATCCGTATCTGAATGTAGCTATCTCCTTCCATCCTGAGACTTGTAGAGTTGTCTTATAGCTGTGCATTGCTGAGAAAAGTCCACTTTATCAAGGTTGGTCATCACATATACAATGTGTCTGTGCTTGTGTACACATTTCTCCTGGTTCTTCTCTTCTCACTTAGCATCAGGTTATAGAAGCCTCTCCAGGTAAATATGAAGTCCATTTCATCCCCATTTCTTATAGCACAATAGTATTCCATTACATTTATATACCACAACTTGTTTAGCCATTCCCCAATTGTTGGGCATCCCCTTAATTTCCAGTTTTTTGCCACCACAAAGAGAGCTGCAATAAATATTTTTGTACCATTTATCCATTCACTAAGATTGTCAAATTTATGTGTGTATAGTTGCACAAAATAATTGCTAATAATTGTTTTAATTTCCTCTTCATTGGAGGTAGATTCACCCTTTTCATTTTTGATATTCATAATTTGGTTTTCTTCTTTCTTTTTTTATCATATTTGCTAAAGGTCTATCAATTTTGTTGGCTTTTTCATAATACCAACTTTTTGTTTTAATTATTAATTCAATAGTTTTCTTGAATTCAATTTTATTAATCTCTCCTTTGGTTGTCATTATTTCTAATTTTGTATTTAATTTGGGATTTTCAGTTTGTTCTTTTTCTAGTTTTTTCAGTTGCATGCCCAATTCATTGATCTCTATTTTCTCGAATTTATTCATATATGCATTCAGGGAAATAAAACTTCCCCTAAGAACTGCCTTTGCTTCATCCCACAAGTTTTGGTATGTTGTCTCATTATTGTCATTCTCTTGAATGAAGTTGCTGATTATTTCTGTAATTTCTTTCCATCTAGTTTTTCGTCTATCCTTTCATGGCCCTTTATTACATATAATTTTTATTGCATCATTATCTGAGAAGGATGCGTTTAATATTTCTGCCTTTCTGCACTGAATTGTGAGGTTTTTGTGCCCTAGTACATGGTCAATTTTTGTGTGTGTCATGTACCGCTGAGAAGAATGTATATTCCTTTTTATCCCCATTCAATTTTCTTGAGAGGTCTACCATATCTATCTTCTCTAAGATTCTATTTACCTCCTTA
>JAQQSU010000082.1:50589-65268 GCA_028627135.1 Pseudochirops cupreus | reverse complement strand
TGTTTTACATGTTAAGCAATATTTTCCTTTAAATGTGTTTGCTTTTATTTCACTCTCATCATCATTCTGACAAAAAGTCTAAATCTCTGAAAATATCCATTGGACTTAGTGGTTTGAATTTCCATTGGCACAAGAAACTCCCCTCATTATCACAGAATCACTTCCCCAAATTTTCTGGCCACTTTTAAGTTTACCAATGTCATTTTATAGATTAAATAAACATTTCTTATGCTGTTAAAATGTCAGCTCCTTTTGTTTATTTTTGCATCTCCAGTGCTTAGCACAGTGCCTTGCAAGTTCTCGACTTTAATACATGTTTATTAACTGACTGACTGATGTGGTTATAAATTTGGACTTTAGCTATGCAAAAGTAATGATGTGCTAATTCACATGAGAATATTTGGAAGGCATGTACTGTATACCAAATAAAGGATATAAGTGCCCTACAGTACAGTTCTGGCAGTTGAGTGTTCAGTCTAGTTGTAGAGATGCTATATTTACAACAATTGGTGGAGCACAGTACATTCCCATGTAATTCAGAGTTAAAGTGGCTTGCTGAATGTCATTATCACTTTGTGGAAGAGATCTGGTCAAATTTACCTGTCAGGGAGGAAAATAGGCATCACTAGATCATTTGAGACAATAAAGAAACAGATACAAGCTAATCAAGACAGATTTTGGGGACCAAACAAAGAATAACAAGTTGAATGAATAAATTAAGGATGGTGAGGATTTTGACTGGGGCAATAAAACCTATGACTCTTCTTTCCTTCATTCTTTCCTTCCTTCCTTCCTTCTTTCCTTCCTTCCTTCTTTTTTTCCTTCCTTCCTTCCCTCCTTCCTCCATCCCTCTTTCCCTCCTCCTTCTCTCTCTCCCCCTTCCTCTCTTTCCCTCTCACTGTCATTTTCAACTTAAATGCATTATTCTGATGCAATGTAACATAATTTTTATTTATTTTCTTTTAAACTATAAAAAAATTACACACTCAAACAACACAAAACAAAATATAGGGCATTGTTTACATTTTGTCCTGTGTCAAATGAATATTTTCCTCTCCTTTCTGTTTCTAGTAAAAGTCTATTTACACCTTAATTGTTAAGCAGTAAATACAAAACAGGAGGGATGGACCTGATAGCCTCTAAATGCCTTTCTATCTCTAAATCTCTGTTCCTATGATTAACTCTGTGCTTGTTAGGGAAGCTCAAATAAATGTGCGACCTGCTTTTGCGCCAAGGGTCATCTTTAGAAGTATAACACAACAGACCTGGCATTCATTTGGACACAATCAAAATCCCATATTAATTTATCCTTAATTCATAGTCACCAATTATAGCTCAAAATATTGCCCCAAACTTCTGCAAGACACACAGGGAAATCAAATTCTGATATAAGATTAGTGAACCTAGCTGTCTTTAAAGAAAACGTTTCATCAAAGGAATGTTCAAAGAAGAAAGTAAACCAGACATCCATGGTTAAAAATTCTGACCTTAATTATATTAGGGGATATCTAACTAAGTTGGTATAGACTATTGTGTGAAATATTAATTGAATACTTAAGAGTTCTTCACAATTGTAACCTATCAACAAGAATGCAATTGCATATTTAATGCTTTAGTGATTTTCAGTTCATTACACCAGTTTTATCTTACATACTTACTGAAAGTTTAACAAATGCTTCTATAAAGTTCAAATCAGCCTTGTGAAACCTTGTAAGCATTTATTTGGGGGAGGAGGAGTGGGATTTAAGGGACAGCTAAATGCAAAAAAGCCATGAGGCTCACTTAGATTTATAAACCTAATAAATTTTCATTTAATTTGTGATTCTGATACTGTGAAATTGAGTACACACACAGTATATATATGTATATGTATATGTATACACATACACACATATATGTGTGTCAATACATATATATTAATATACATATATACAGAGATATATGTGTATGTATACATACATACATATATCTTTGTGTGTATGCATGTGTGTATATATACATACATATGTGTACGTATATGTGTGTGTGTACATATATATATATATATATATGTATTATACGCCAAGACCCAGTATAAAACCAAACCAAACAAGCAAATGCATTTATGAAGCACTTAATATATGCAGAATACTATGCTACATGCTAGGAATACCAAGGCAAAGACAGAAAGTTTCCTCTACCTCAAGGGTTTTACATCCTATTTTGCATTCTATTTGAACATTAATGCTGAAAGATTTTTTTTCCATTTTTTTAAACACACACACACACATCCACATACACTCATGCACATGCATACACATAGTTTGGGAGAATGTTTCTTTTAGGCCTGGACTATTTCCTTTCTGGCTATCACCCATCAGATTATTATTATAGTTTTGGTTTGGCTTATTTGGCTCTATGTAAGAAATCTTTAGGATGCAATGAAATTTGTAACACTCTTTTAGTCTGTGATCATGGTCACAAGATTGAGTTAGAGTTTACGGGCAATTTTTGCTTATCACTTTTAATAAAGGAGAGCAATAGCATGACTAAAACCTTAATTTTGGACATTAGTTTCTCTTAAACTGTTAACCAGAGCTACTTTTTAAAAAAGAATCAAAATTGGTTATTTTGAAATTCTCCTCTTTTCTCAGCTTCTTCCCACTCTGTGGAGGAAGTGCTAACAGAATGCTCAAAAAGGAGGTCACATGATAGAGAAGAAGCAAAAAGCCTGGATAACCTAAAAGCAAAAAACCATCAATATTTGAAACTGCTTGGCTATATTTTACATGATTGAAGATTGGAAAAGGAGAAAATATGATGGGAAAAAATATAGATCCAGTATAGAAATCAAATTAGGAATCAAATGTCATTTCCTTCAAGCTGGCCACTTGCTCATGGCAGAACATGCGTGTTTGTAGGAGAATGCGTCAATGATAACCCACATTCTTAAGGCATATACACTAAGCTCTGTCTGGCATCAAACCCTATGGAGATTTGGTGGACCTGCTTCATAAAATGTATGTTAATGGAGAATTCAGAGGACACAGTCCTTCATTCAGAGAATACTCAAATATGCTTTGACAGTTTCCTATTCACTTCCCTCCTGGTAGTGAAAAGTGTTTTAATCACATGCTGAGTTATAGCTGAGTATGCATAAAAAAAATTAAAAAAAAAAACAAATAGACTTTCTCTCTTGAATGCTTGGCTACTTCTCTTTTTTTTTTTCTTGTCCCTTTACTACTTTTTAAAATGTTGTTTGCTGATTGAGCATCAGATATGGAACAGAATACATTACAAACTTGTAAACTTTGAAAACTCATAAGAACCACAGGAAGTCTAGCAGAGTTGAATAGCAGGTGAATGTGGCAGGAAAAAAGTCTTGAGGAACAATCTACTTGATCTAGCCCACTATTGAATCAATCTAGCAGCAGGAATGACAAATATTACATGCAAGGGAGGAATTCATTCAGGATTTGTAGGAAAAAGGATTTGTAGCAAAACCTTAAAGTTTGATCTCATTCTCTCCAACAAATTGAGTGATTATATAGTGTACTTCACATTTTTAGGAAATGGAAGCTGTAATTTACTTATTGTCACATATTTTCAGTAAATTGTGCCTTATAAAAGGTAATTGATTAAATGATATTGAAGACAAACGTGGTAAAGTGGTTACAGGAAATTGAAATTTTTGTTGTAAACATATTTGAGAGAAAATTGCTGATAAATTAAAATGTGAAATATTAACTGGGTGAATGATATTAGGCCACTTGCCTTTCATCAGACGGGGGAAGAATAGTATCCTAGTTCTGGGAACTCAACTAACCAATGGGACAGAAGGGTGATAAAGTAATACAGAGATTATTCATCCAACACTTAACAAGCTTTGTGACAAGGGGGAATTTATTCAATCATATCGAACCTCATTTCCATATATACAAAATACGTATCAACATATTCATAATATATCTGTCACAAAGTTGTTCTGTGGAGGAGGAAAGATTAGATAATGTATGTGTTATGGGAATCTGAAGATCTTCCCTGCCCCTACCCCTTTGCTTAAGTGGCTTAAGTGGCTCTGAGAATCTTCCCTGATTTGAAAGTGTACTCTGACCCCTAAAAGGCTGGATGTGGACACATGGATCCTGTGGCAGGAGGCTTGTTCTTCAGGAACACCCATCCCTTATTCCTTTGTGACTGGACAGTAGGGTCAAGAGGGCTGTAGCATTCTCTGATCCAGGAGAAGGCCATATATACCCTGATGTGAAGGTTTGCTTTGGGGCTCACTTTGGAAAGAGTCATGTGATTTGACCAGATTGGACTCTGGGAAGCTGTTGAGCCCCCGGCTTTGAAAACCCAGATGTTCATGCTTCCCTCTCTGGTAACTGACTAGGTATGGATGTGATGGCCAGATGGTTGGAAGCCCATTTGCTGATCTGTTTTTTTGTCTGCTTGTGATTTCTGCTTGTAACTGTTTGTATTCTCTGAAATTCAGGGTGCTGACTTTTCCCCCTGAACTAGGTAAATGATATACATTTGATTGATTGAAGTAAGATTGTTAACCCTTTTTGAGTTGCTTTCCTTTAGAAAAGCAGGTCTAAGAACCTGTGCTAGCAGCCGCCCTGGGTATGCTAGGGTGCTTGCTGATACAGTATGTAAATCACTTCACATGATCTAAACACAATATAAATGTAAGCTTCTGCACCTGAGAGGATTGGAGTAGTTCAGTGGTTCTTAAAGTGTGGTCCAGGGATGCTTAAGGGAATTGTGAGATTTAAACCATTTTCACAATAAAAATAAGATATTTTAATTCTCAATAGAGTAAATATCATTAAATATACTCAAAAAACAAAAGTTCTTTAGAGGGGGATCTTCAGAAATTTTTGAGATATTTGGTCTTGGAGTGGAGACAAGATGATAGAGTGGAGGAAGCCTCATAGATGAACTCTTCCAACATTCCTCTCAAAACAACTTTCAAATAATGTGCCAAATCAGATTCTGGTGTAACAGAGACAACAAAAGGTCAGGATAAGACAATTTCCCGTGGCAAGACAACATCAGAGGATGGCAGGAAATGCATGTGACACGAGGGTAGGAGATGGCTTGGAGCAAACATAGTTTGAGCTTCAGCAGCAGGCCTAAGAAGTGGATGTGATAACAGTAGCAGTAGTTTGTGGAACTCTTAGCACAGATATATTAAACAATTGTTCAAACAGTCAGAAAAAGGTTACAGGGGGGCAGCAAGGTGGCACAAGGCAGAGGACCCTGTTGCTTTGCCCTTACATTTGTCTAAGCCATGATTCCAACAAAGAGTAATATTAGTGCTCGTAGCCACAGTGGAGCAGGGTTCCTCCCAGGGGAAAAATTAGGGCACAGACAATGAGAGCATTGGCCATACCTCTCCTCTGATTACACCACCTTGGAAACACATTGGCAGATCCCCAGAACCAATTCTAAATACAGCATCATGAAAAAGCTTGAAGCTTGAGACAGTATCTCCCTACCTCCAGATAAGCAGAATCTAAATTTAATATAAAATGAAGAAACAGGTTAGAAATACGAGCAAACAACAAAAGAAATAATCACACTATAAAAAGGTACCATGATGTCAGAGAAGATTAAGACACAAAATCAGAAGAAGAACAAAACAGTAAAAAAGCAAAGTCTCAAAGGAAAAAAAGAGATCATTGGACACAAACACAATAAGAATTCCTGGAAGATCTGGAGAGTAAAGAAGAAAATCATAAAAAAGAAAAATAACACTTCTGGAGGGTAAAGCCAAGATGGTGAAGGAGAGAAGCATTTAGCTGAGTCCTTTAACATTCTCCTCTAAATAGCTTTAAAGCAACATTTTAAATTGAATCCTGGAATGGAAGAGTCAAAAAGTCAGGGTAAGATATTTTTCCAGTCCAGGACAACTTATTGGTTCAAAAAGAGAGCTCTGGGACAGGTGGGTGGAAGGTGACCAGAAGGCCACCTGGATGAAACACCAGTAATGGAATTAGATGGTGGTGACAGAAAAGCAGCAGCAGCTTTGGAAGCTTGCAAGTCAGAGATGGTAAGGGGTCCTGACAACTGGTCAGAAAGAAATTACAGAGGACCTCTGTGTTAGAACTGGTTATAGAACTAGATACTGTTTCACAAAACCATTTTCTTCAACTAGTTCTTGGTCATAATCAAGGGAAGAGAGAAGTACTTTGCCTAATGATTAACAGTATCTTTTACTCAGCTGCTGGGCTAGAACTGAATACACCAACAGTCTAATAATCAATAATGTGTAAGGGAGATATTTATGAGCTACTTCCCTGGTTTGTTTCTCTTTCTGTCTTGAATTGATTAAATAGTTTCTCTATATAGTCATAGAAAAAAGTAATGGCTAATATTATATTATCAACTCACATCTCTTCATAGAAATAGTTCATCATACCCAAAGCATGGGCACTTCCTCTCAGCTATCATCTTCCTTCCTTTAAAGCTGGGAATCTTTTCATCTTAGATTTTATAAAAGGGATATCTACTTACTAATGCTTTTATGTCAGACCAGAGGAAGAATTCATTGTTATTCAACTCTTCCAAATCAAATGAATTATCCATTATGTCTATGATAATAGTAATAAAAGTAAAGTCCTACATACAAGATGATTAACATATGCACATTCTTCTTTATTTTTCTCTCTAGTTACTAGAACATGGGCGTTGAACTCCATGGAGCATAGAAATGGATCTGGAAGGACCATTCCTTAGAATGTGTTCTGAATTACCTAGCAAACTTCAAGGGACAATTGGGTCTAAGTTTTCAAGGACTTTATGCTTTGGAATTATGTTGTAAAGCCTGGTTTATCCCTACTTCCTTCCCCAGTGCCAAGATAGAAGAGCAGGGCTACTGGCATGACAGGTCAATTCATAAGGATAAATAATGTACAGCTAACTCTTTTCTTTTGTCTCTTCGGTTGGCATGGTGTAACTTGGATTTTTCATGAGGGGTAAGGAAGGGACTGCCTTTATTCTCCCAAAAGTATGGCAACTCTCCCTACATGTAAACTAGAGCAAGGTGTGGGAAAGGTGGGCTTAGCCAAGGCTTTTGATCCATGAATGAATTTTCCATTTAATGTTCTTTTACCTGAACAAAGGTGACTAGAGATGTTGAGATGGTTGTGTCTAGTTTTAGAGGTAACTTTTTAAGTTTCAAAAGTCAGAGTTCCTAAGTTATTCAATTACTGACAAGTGAACTTCAGGAGATGTTCTCCAATGTCCATTATAGTACTTCTCTAAGGAAAAGATAATCCCTGGAAGAAGGGTGAGCTCAAGTTTTGGCTTAGTTTTTCAAAAGACATGGACCAAAGAGTTTAAAATTAGACAATGTAAATCAAAGGAAAAATTTAAAGGGAAAAGGAATCAATGTAAGCAACATAAATCAAAGAGAAAAAGCTTATTTAGCACTTCTAAAATTTATATTATATCTTGAAGTTTCAATTACCAACCTTCCAGGACAATTGCATCATTACTGTTGCTTAAGTTTTTCTGTCTATATTCACATGTGGGTCTTCGGATTTACTTTTATCCTCTGGCTGATCTACATTATAATTTAAGAAACTTTCAACTTTTCCCTTTGGGGAACTCTTAGATATGAGTACAAATCTAAGTTTTAGATTTTTTTTTCTTAAGTACTATTTTGGGAATATAAAAATTCTTGTCAGATTCATTCAGGACTCAACTAAGGTAAAGTATGAAAATCCATAATGTCCCAGGGGCAACTAAGTGAACAGGAAGAACACACAGTGCTCCCCCCTTCTGGGACAAGGAGTAGTTCTCATTGTTGTACAATAAATATAAAATATTGTTATAAAATAAATACAGAATATTCATTAGCAAAAGAAAATGCAAAGATATATTATCAAAAAAGATATATTCCCCCTTAGTTATCTCTGTACAAATATGTCATGTGAGCTTTAATTTACTTATCATAATACTTTAAGCTGAAGATAAGCCTTATAGAATCAGAGCACAAAGATTATACTATATCATTTATGTTTATATGTATATATGTAAGTGTATATACACATATAATTTTTTCTTCTGGGCAATTAGATTTAAATACTTTTCTTTTTTTTTAACTTTTGTTTATTTTTAGTTTACGTCATTCATTTCCATGAGATTTTGGTTTACAAATTTTCTCCCTGTCTTTCCCCTACCCACCCTGCCAAAACAGCAATCCCACTGTATACTCCCTCCCACAATGAGCTCTCTCCTATATCCTCACTCATCACCCTTTGACTTTCTGGTAGGGCAAGAGGGATCTCCCTACCCCAGTACCTGTATATGTCCTTCCTTCCTATTCCACCAGCCTCCTGTTCTATTCTCTATTTTGTCCCTGTCCCTTTACAAAAATGTGCTTCTAACACACTCCTCCCCAAACTCCCCTCCCCTCCATCATGCCACCTCTCATTCCCTTTCCCCCTACTCTCCCGTACACCAAGATACCAATTTGGAATGTATGTCATTCCTCCCTAAGCCAACTTCAATGAGAGTAAGGTTGACCCATTCCCTTTTGCCTTCCTGTTCTTCCCCTCCATTGTAACAGTTATCCCTGGCCTCTTCTATATGAGAGGATTAACCCTGTTCTGTCTCTCTCTGTCTCCTCTCATATTATTCCTCTCCCACATCTCAATTTCACTTTTTAAAATATACCATCCTATTCAATTGATCCCACGCCCTCTGTCTACATACACATATATACACACACTCACATATGTATTCATACACATATATACCCTTCTATATAGACATATATGTGTGTGTGTGTTTATATATACATACATATACATTTATATTCATTTCAACTATCCTCAAACTGAGAAAAGTTTCATAAGTTATAATTATCATTTTCCATGTTGGCATGTAAATAGTTCAACTTTGATAAGTTCCTTATCAATTCTTTTCCATGTCTACCTTCTCATGCTTCTTGTATTTGAATGTCAAATTTTCTATTTAGTTCTGGATTTTTCAGCAAGAATGCTTGGACGTCCTCCACCTCATTGAATGACCATATTTTCCTCTGGAACAATATACTCAATTTTGCTGGGAAGGTGATTCTTGGTTTTAATCCTAGCTCCCTTGATCTCTGGAATATCATATTACAGGCCCCTTTATCCCTTAATGTAGAAGCTGCTAGATCCTGGGTTATCCTGATAGTGTTTCCACAGTATTGTAATTGTTTCTTCTTGGCAGCTTGTAATATTTTCTCCTTTATCTGGGAACTCTGGAACCTGGCTATAACATTCCTAGGAGTTTTCTTTTGGGGACCTTCTTTAAGAGGTGATTGGTGAATTCTTTCAAGTTCTACTTTGCCCACTGGTTCTAAAATATCAGGGTAATTTTCCTTGAAAATTTCTTGAAGAATGCTTTCTAGGTTCTTTTTTTGATAATTGCTTTCAGGTAGTCCAATAATTATTAAATTTTCTCTCCTGGATCTATTTACCCGGGTCAGTGTTTTTTTTTCAAGGAGATATTTCACATTGCCTTCTGTTTTTTCCTTTGTTTGGATCTATTTCATAGTATCTCAATTTCTCTAAAAGTCATTTGCTTCCATTTGCTCCACTCTAATTCTGAAGGAATTATTCTCTTCAGAAAGCTTTTGAGATTCTTTTTCCATCTGGCAAATTTGACTTTTTAAGGCATTTTTCTTCTCATTGGCTTTTTGGGCCTTTTTTTGCCATTTAAGTTACTCTATTTTTTTTAAGGTGTTATTTTCTTCAGTCAGGTTGTTGACTCTCTTTTCATGGTTTTTTGCATCATTCTTATTTCTCTTCCCAATTTTTCCTCCACTTGTCTTATTTGGTTTTCAAAATCCTTCTTAAGCTGCTCTATGGCTTGTAACCAATCTACATTTTTCTTGGAAGCTTTTGGTGTGGGAGTTCGGACTGTGCCTTCTTCCTGTTGTTCCATGCTTTGATCCTTTTTGTCTCCAAAAAAGGATCTAAATTTGCATTTCTGGGCTTGCCTTGCTTCTTTTGCCTAGTCATGTTGCCAGTCAATTACTTGACTTTTAGGTTCAGTAGAACTCTGCTTTCAGAGGAGAGAGCTCCATGCCAAATTGCTGGGGTTTTTGCAACTGCTGGAGCCTTTAGGAGGCCACTGTTTCTGCAGCCCCTACCAGCTTTGGTTCACTGAAAACACACCTTAGGACCACCACCCAAGACCAAGATGCCAATACATGCAACTCAAGGCAAGAGCACTTAGCCTGTGAATGATCACTTGACCCCCCCTGCATTCTGTAGGCCATGAGTTCTGAAGCAGCAATGTGGAGGTGGCTACAGTACTACAGCTTCAGCCACTTCTAAGCCCTGGGGCTGTCAGCTAGATTGTCTCCTCCAAATTTATCTGTGTTCCACTGACCTTTCACTTCGTCCTTGTTTCTTATGGGTTGGTAAATCTGGAAAATGCCACAGCTACCAGTGATTCCTGGTCCAGCTGTGGCTTGTTCTGGTGGCCCCAGGGCTCCAGCCACAGGTTCATGAAGTGCTGGTCTGGGCTGGGCTCCCAGCATGCTTCAATGAATCCCTTTCTGTCTGCCTGCCAGGAACTTTGCCACTCTGGCACTTTGTGAGTTCTGGAGCTTTAAAATTTGTTTAGATTCATATTTTATAGATATTTGAGGTGGTTATTTTGAGAGCTGCAGAGTTTTGCTGCTTCTATGATGCCATCCTGACTCTGCCCCCTCAATTTAAATTCTTTAGTAGATTTATTTTGAATAATATCTAAGAATGTGATATTTTAGGTAGGATGTATTTGGTGGAAATTTTTTTAAGGCTTCTGATAATTCAGTTATAATTAGAAAAGAAAAAGGGAAAAATAAATCCTTTGGGTGCAGTATCAGAAAACAACCCATCCTCTAGTCCCACATTTGCTGTCATCTTGATTTATTTTTTCCTCTGAGTCAAAGGAGGGAAAGGGTTAGTCTCTAGGTAGGTGAATGCTTATTAAATTTCTCACATAGTTTTCTCTTCTTTACTTGGAAAGTAAAGACATTTATATTAGAGGGCAGGATGTTTTTATGTTTGACTTTCATTTTGCCATTCCCTGAAAGGCAAGTTTGGAGGAATTCCAAAGTTCTTAAGGATTCTATTCAGCATTCTACTTCATTCCTTAGTTTGCTTAATTAGTGTATATTTTGACAGAGGTTATAATTTCTTGAGTAAAAAATAATATTTAATACTGAACCAAACTATCAGGGGAAGTCACCAGGACAAGGGAACTCAGAGTTATATCTAAGGGGATACAACAGGGTATTTTTTATGTGAGTTCCCTGGATTCCCTAAAATATATATTTTTTTGGATATGTGGAAAGTCTAAAGATAGGCCAAGACTCAATATAAATGAGGTGCTTTAAGTGCAGTTTTCCAGTTGACATTTGTCAAGTTTAGCTGTATAACGCCAATGTGATATTCATATCATCCACTCATAAATTACACTTGATCAATTGAAATCTAGAAGAAAAGTTTCCATGATGTGCCCTCGGTCACTGATACCACATGTAACCTCCTTATTTAGTTGAGAAGTCAATGGCTTTTCTGTGTTATTCTTATATTTATGAACTTATAGTCCCATGCTACTTAGAGGTCAAAGAGACTTTTAGAGGTAATTTAGGCACAAACTTTTATGTTATAGATACAATGACAGTTAAAGTGACTTCATCAAAGTCACATAGGCAGTAAGAGGCAAAGCTAAGATTTAAACTGAGATACTTCCAGTTGCTTATGACTTTATTTTCTGTGAGAAAGTGGGTTTATGGGAAAAAAACACAGAGTGTGGGTTTGGGAAAAAAAAACAAAAAGGATAATGGCTTTTCTTTAGGACATGTTCAATTTAAGATGCTTAGAGTCCATCTAGTAAGAATTATTTTTAATTATTAATTGATTTGTTTATCTGCTTTTAGTTTACAAAATTCAGTTCCACAATCCCTTGAATTTCAAATTTTCTCTCTTCTTCCCTCTCCCCCCTCCCCATGGCGGCATGCAATCAAGTAAAGCATATGCAAATACGTTCACATTGGACATTAGTCTTGTTGTATAGATGGGTTGTAACCAATGGAATGAACAACAGGAAAGAAGAAACAAAACCAAACATGGAAAAGTAAGATGGCATGTAGATTGCTTCAGTCTCCATTTAAACTCTGTTCTTTCTATATCTTTCTCTGAATGTAGACATCTCCTTCCATCCTGAGACTTGTAAGCTTTTCTTATAATTGTGTGTTGCTGAGAAGAGTCCGGTTAACCAAAGTTGGTTGTCACACATATGATGTGTCTGTGATGGTATAAAATTTTTTCCTGGTTCTGCTCTTCTCACATAGCATCAGTTTCTAGAAGCCTCTCCAGGCATTTCTTATAGCACAATAGTATTCCATTACATTCATATACCACAACTTGTTTAGCCATTACCTAATTGATGGGCACCACCTTAATTTCCAGGTTTTTGCCACCAGAAAGAGAGCTGCAATAAATATTTGTGTGCATATGCATCTTCCTCACACTTCTATGATCTCTTTGGAATACAACCCCAGAAGTGGTATTACTGGGTGAAAGGGTATGCAATTATTTATAGCCTCTGAGTCAAATGAGGTAAAAAGTTCCAAATTGCTTTCCAGAATTGTTGAATTTGTTCATAACTCCATCAACAATGCATTAGTGTTCCAATTTTTCCACATCCTCTCCAGCATTTGTCATTTTTCCATTTTGTCATCTTGGCCGATTTGACTGGTGAGATGTGGTACCTCAAAATTGTTTTGATTTGCATTTCTCGAATCAATAGTGACAGAGCATTTTTTCATCTACTTATATATATCTTTAATTTGTACCTCTGAAAATTGCCTGTTGACATCCTTTCACCGTTTATCATTTGAGAAATGACTTGTATTCTTATAGATTTGACTTAATTATCTGTATGTTTTAGAAATGAGGCCTTTATTGGAGACACTGGTTGTAAAAATTCTTTCCCAATTTCCCACTTTCTTCTTAATCTTGGTTACATTGACTTTGTTTGTACAGAAACTTTTCAATTTAATGTAATCAAGACTATCCATTTTGCATTTTATAATGTTCTCTAACTCTTGTTTGGTCATAAAGTCTTCCCTACACTGTAAATCCAACAGGTAAACTATTCCTTGCTTCCCCAGATTGCTTACATTATCAGCCTTTATACCTAGATCATGTAGAGTCATTTAGACTTGATTTTGGTGTACGCTGTTAGATGATGGTCTATGACCAGTTTCTGCCATAATATATTTCAATTTTCCCAGCAAGTTTTCTCAGATACTGAATTCTTATCCCCAAAATTGTGGCCTTTGTGTTTATTAAACTGTATATTACTATAATCGTTGACTACTGAGTCTTTTGTACACAATCTATTTCATTGATCCACTACTCTGTTCCTCAGCCAGGACCAAGTAGTTTAGATGACCGCTACTTTATAATACAGATTAAAATTAGGTATGGCTGGGCCAGCTAGGTGGCACAGTGAATAGAGCATCAGACCTGGAATTAGAAGAATCTGAGTTCAAATACAACCTTAGACACTTAAGGCAACACTTGCCATGTGACCTTGGGCAAGTTGCTTAACCGCAATTGCACTCAAAAAAAGAAAAGAAAAGAAAAATAAAATAAAATCTTGTACGGCTAGACCACCTTCCTTAGCATTTCTTTTCATCAATTGCCTTGATATTCTGGACTTCTTGTTCTTCCAAATGAATTTTGTCATTATTTTTTTCCAGTTCCATAAAGTAATTTTTGGGTAGATTGATCGGTATGGGACTAAATATGTAATTTAATTTAGATAAAGTTGTCATTTTTATTATATTAGCTCAACCCAGCCATGAGCGATTGATGTTTTTCCAATTAGTTAGATCTGATTTTATTTGTGTGAAAAGTGTTTTGTAGTTGTGTTCATATAGGCACTGGGTTTCTTTTGGCAGGTAGATTCCCAAGCATTTTATAATGTCTATAGTAACTTTAAATGGGGTTTCTCTTATTATCTCTTGCTGTTGGACTTCGTTAGAAATCTATAAGTATGCTGAGGATTTTTGTGGGTCTATTTTGTATCCTGAAACTTTGCTAATTTTTTTTTATTGTTTCAGTAAATTTTTTACTTGATTCTCTGGATACTCCAAGTATATCAACATATTATCTGCAAAGAATGATAGCTTAGTCTCTTATTTGTCTAATTTGATTCCTTTGATTTATTATTCTTCTCTAATTACTACTGCTAACATTTCTAGTACCAGACTGAATAATAAGGGTGAGAGTGGACATCCTTATTTCACCCCTGATCTTATTGGAAATGCTTCTAGTTTATCCCCATTACATATAATACTGGCTGATGGCTTTAAATAGATGTCACCTGTTATTCTAAGGAAAACTCCATTTATTCCTATGCTTTCTAGGGTTTTTAATAGGAAAGGATATAGCATTTTGTCAAAAGCTTTTTCTGGGGGGCGGAGCCAAGATGGTGGCGTAGAAGCAGCAACATATCGCAGCTCTCACATAGCCACCCCAAAATACCCATAAAATAGGACTCTAAACCAATCCTGGAACTCCAAAACGCACACAAAGATACTTCCCACTAAAGTCAGCTCAGCTACGAGGAACCATATCAGCACTGCGAACCGAAACCAGCCTGGCCTGAAGCCGCGGCTGTGCCCCGGGGGCG
>JAQQSU010000082.1:0-34107 GCA_028627135.1 Pseudochirops cupreus | reverse complement strand
GTAAAATAGATTTTGAAAGAATCCACTGATCACCTCAAAAAAGTTATCACAAAATAAAAACCCCAAGAAACATTATAAGCGAATTTGAGAAATATCAAGTCAAGGAAAAAATACTACAGGTGACCAGGAAGAAATAATTCAAATATCAGGGAGTCACAAACAGAATCACATAGAACCTAGCAGTTGCAACATTAAAGGATCAGAGATCATGGAACATGATATACTGCAGGGATAAAGGAGCATGATTAAAACCAAGAATCACTTACCCAGAAAAATTAAGTATAATACATCAAGAAAAAAAAAAGACTATTTGATGAAGTAAAATGAGTTCAGGCCTTCATAAGGAGAACACCAAAATACAGCCAAAAATTTCACCTCCAATATCAAAACCCAAGAGAAGCATAAACAGTAGAAAAGACAAAGGAAAACATAAGGAATTTGAGAGAACTAAAATGTTTACATCCCCACATACAAAGATAGTACTTGTAACTCTTAAAAATTGTATCACTAACATTATAGATAGAAGGAATATACAGAGACAGAGGATATGGGTATAAGGTGAATTTGAGGGAGTAACAAAAATTTAGGGATGAGAGAAATTGAAAGGGTGAAAAAGGAAGGGAGAAGTAGATTGGAGAATATTATTTCACGTATTTCACAAGAAAGACTGATAACATTAAAAAAATGAAAAACAAATAGAAGGCAATGAGAAATATCTCATTGGAAAATCAAGGAAAATATATCTAAGAGAGAAAATATAAAAATTATTGGACTACCTAAAAGTCATGAAGACAGAGAGAAGAGAGAGAGAGAGAGAGAAGAGAGAGAGAGAGAGAGAGAGAGAGAGAGAGAGAGAGAGAGAGAGGGAGAGAGAGAAAGAGAAAGAGAGAGCGGGAGGGAGAAGGAGAGAGAGAGCCCAATCATCATTTGAAAAATAATGAACAAAAACTGCCTTGATATTCTAGAACCAGAATGTAAAGTAGTAATTGAAAGAATCTGTCAGTCACCTCCTGAATGAGATCCCAAAATGAAAACTGCTAGGAATATTCAGGAATTTCAAGCATACTTGAGAAAAGATCAGAGTTGAACAGAAAATTTGACTTTCTATAAATTTGACTTTGCTTGACCTCAAGCAAAGTAGTAATTTGGTGGTGTTTCAGCTATTCAAGTGCCTTTGAGCCTCACCTTTGATTGTATTGAGAGTCTCTTTTGGAAACACTATATATTTGTTGGAAGAGGAATTTACTGTTGTCACAGAAGTCTTGAAAGAGGACTTTACGACTGTCACAGGAGTCCTGAAAGAGAACTTTTCTGTTGTTGCAGAAGTTTTGAAAGTGGACTTTACTATTGTTATAGAAATCCCAAAAGAATACTTTAATGTTGATTTATGTTTAAATTCTCAGACAGAAGCCTTGTCTGTTGATTTGTGTTACTTGGTCAGACAGAAAGTGAATTGAGATGATAGTGCCAGTAAGTTGTATAAATATTATTGTAGTTTTTAAGTTTAATGTGTGTAAATGCTATTGTAGCTCTGTTAAGTTTCATATCCTTACAAATAAAAACTGAAAAGGGCTTAGAATGGAGCAGTTACCATGAGCTGAAATATAGCACAGGAGTGGAGAGCTTCCTGTGTGTGAATCCAGGCAGGAACTGAGAGTGGTCATTGAATGGAATAGGAGCTGAGGGGTTTGGAAGTCAGACTGGAGTCAAGATAAAAAAAAAAAAGTCCTTGCTTGGGTACTTTGTATTGACTGATGAGATTGAGACTTGCTTTGACCTAGGGGTGTATGGTGTTTGCACTTTCTGGTACCTCTTATGTATGATTGGCTGAATGATGATTGGAAGCCAACCTCCAGTCAAGATGAAACAGGGTGTTACTTGGATAGTGTGTATTAATTGAGGAGATTGTGATTTACTGAATGATATATTTTGTTTAAGACTATGTGTCCACCTTAATAATAAGTTGTTATGTTATGTTGTTGTGAATGTTATGCATTAGTTTCTTGAATGTTATGCTTTAGTTCATTGCTGAATAAAGAGTTCACTATACTACATGATTAGATAGTTAAAATTATTCACAGCAGCAGTCCTCAGGACAGCTGCTCATAATTGACTTTACATTTTCAAATACAAGAATCAAGAGAAGCATGAAAAGGTAAACAGGAAAAAGAAACAATAAGAGATTTATTAAATAGTTTACATTCTATATGGAAAGACATTTGTTAACTCAAAAGACCTTCCTCATTGTTAGGGTAGCTAGAATGAGTATATACAGATAGAGGGCACATGTCCGAGTTGAATATGAAGGAATGGAATCAAAAGCATAAAATAAATGGATGAGAGAGGAATGTACTGGGAGAAGGAGAAAAGGAGAGGTATAATGGGGTGAATTATCTCACAGAAAAGAGGCAAGAAAGAACTTTTACAGTGAAGGGGAAGAAAGGGGAGGTAAGAAGAATGAGTGAACCTTACTCTAAACAGAATAAGAAGGGATAACACACTCAACTGGGCATAGAAATCCATCTTTCACTAAAGTAAACTAGGGAAGGAGGGCATAAGAGAAGAGAGGGCAGATTGGTGGAGGGAGTAGTCAGAAGTAAAACACATCTGAAGAGGTAGAGATTGGGAATAGGTTAGTGGAAAATACAGTTCAATCTACACAACATGACTATTATGGAAATGTTTTTCATGACTACAGGTGTATAATCTATATCAAATTACTTGCCTTCTCAATTAAGGGGTATGGATGGAAGAGTGGCAGAGAGAATTTGGAGCTCACTTTTAAAAATAAAATAAATGTAAAATTGTTTTCTACATATAATTGGGAAAATAAAATGCTAAATTTAAAAGAAAAACAGAAAGAGGGAGAAACACACTTGAAGCAGAGAGATAAAAATGCACTAAACATAACCTACTAGAACAGAATCCATTATCGTTCAAATGAAGCAAAAAATAAAAAAAAAATAAAAACAGGGGTACCAATCCCTACCTTTGACAAAGTGAAAGGAAAAAATATACCTAATTAAAAGAGATAAGGAAAGAAACCATATCTTGCTAAAAGGCACCATAAACAATGAAGCAATAAAATTAGAAGAGCAAAGCCTGTCAGATCTATTGTAAGGGGAAGAATTCATACCAAAGAAAAGATAGATACAAAATGTAGGATAAATAATTTTTATTACATTTAACAAACAAAACAAATGCAACCAAGATTAGAAGGAAAGCAGAAAACTGGTAAACAACTTTTATGGCAGGTGTCTCTGATAAAGGCCTCATTTCTCAAATGCATAGAGATCTGAGGCAAATTTATGTGAATACAAGACTTTCCTCAATTGATAAATGGTCAAAGGATATGAACAAGCAGCTTTCAGATGAAGAAATCAAATATATCTATAGACATATGGAAAAGTGTTCTCAATCACTTTTGATTAGAGAAAGAGAAATTAAAACAATTGTGAAATACCACCTCATACCAATGAAATTGACTAATATGAGTAAATGATAAATTATAGAGAGGATGAAGGAAAATTGGGGCATTAGTGCACTGTTCGTGGAGCTGGGAACAGATATAAAAACTCTGAAGAGTAATTTGGAACTATGTCCAAAAGGCAAACAAACAAAACAAAAGGTCCTTTTGATCCACTAATACTACTACCAGGTCTATATCCCAAAGAGACCATAGAAAAGGGAAAAAGACCTACATGTGCAAAAATCCTCATAGCAACTCTTTTTTGTGGTGGCAAAATATTGGAAATTGAAGGGATACCCATTAATTGGGGAATTGCTGATCAGTCCGAGTTGTATGAACATAAAGAAATACTTTTGTGCAATAAGAAATGATCAACAGGCACATGTCAGAAAACCTTGGAAAAACTTGTGTGAAATGAAGTGAAATGAAGAAAACCAGGAAACCATTGCACACAATATCAGCAACATCATGTGATGATTGACTATGAATGATGCAACTCTTCTCAGCAACACAATAATCAAAGACAAGTACAAAAGACTCACAATGTCAAACACTATCCATATCCAGAGAAAGAACTAATGGGCTGAGAATTTAGATTGAAGCATATTTTTTTCACTTACTTCATTTTTTCTCATGGCTTTATTTCCTTTTTCTTTGTTTCTGCTTCTACAACCGTGATGAATATGGAAATATGCTATATATGATAGCACATGTATAAATTAAGTTGTCTACCATTTTCAGAAGAGGGGAGGAAAGGATGAAGAAAAAAATTGGAATTCAAAATTATGTAAAAATAAATGCTAAAGTATTTCTTAATATGTAATTGGGGTAAAATAAAAATAAAATACTACTTAAGTTGTTAATACTGTCTAAAGGGAAAAAAATGCAAATGTGTGTATAAAAATTTGTTTTACTTTCTTCAAAGTACTATGCATCATGATTTAATGAGAAGATACTATTTTATCAAGATGAGATAGACAAATTAAAATATATAGTAGTCTCCACTTTCTAAAAATTTGTTATTGCTAGTTTAATAATTTCACTATGGCTAAATACCAGTCATGCTTTATACTTTCACAAGGATCTTTCACATGATAATTGCAATTTTCTGAAAGTTATTTTCACTAGGGTAGTAGAGCAATGTAGGATAATGGAAATATTCTAGCTTTATAGTCATGAAACCTGGGCTCAAATACACCTCAGCTGCCTGACATAGTATTGAGCAAGTTGCTTTTACTCTAGGTCAGTGGTATGGAACCTGTGCCCTAGAAACTACACATGGCCATTTAGATCTTGGGGTGTGTCCTTTTGACTGAGTCCAAGATTTACTTGAGGACCTAGAGAGCCACAGGGGTCCTCTAGGTTTCAGGTTCCCCACCCTACTTAGGCCTTAGCTTTTCATTTGTAAAATGAGGGAATAGAATACAAGATCTCTCATGTGTCTTCCAATTCCAAATTTATGATGCAATCAATTGCTACTTTTTTTTGTGCTGAATGATTAAATCTATTGTATCTATTATTTGCAATAAACAAATAAATAAATTTATAAATAACTAGTACTTTGGAATTTCTTTCTATTTTTATCTTAGTAAAACTGAAGAGAATATGTTAATATCCTATGTAAAGCAAAGCACAAGAAACTTTCCAGAGAACTGTTACTGTGAATAGCTTCAATGTGATCAGAATAACTTCTGATCACATAGTATAGTAAACTCTCTATTTATTTAAGAGTAAACTAGAGAAAAACATTCACAGAAACCAAAGTTCAACATTCACATCAATATAACATAACAACTTATTACTAAAGTGGCCACATAATGTTAAACAAAAGATATTGTTCAGTAAATCCTTAACTCAATCATCCTTAAGGAGTACAAAATACAAAGTTCTCCCACTCCTAGGTCACAGTAAATCATGATCTTGTCAGCACCAAGTACCCAAAGAAAGGTTCTTTCATATTGACTCAAGACTGACTCCCAATCTCCATGGTTCCTCCTACATTCATCCTTCCTGCTCCACCCTTCCTGTTGCACCCTATCAGCAATTTGCTCCTCCAGTGGGTCCCATGTGTTCACATTTGTTCTATTAAGGAGCAGGGAGGATCTTCAAATTCCCATTACCGTTACACCCTATTGCATGACCATTGTGTTTAACTTTATTTTAAGCCTGTGCATAATTTTTTGACGTGTATCATTTTCCTTTTGAAAAACAATGTGACCCAGTGACTAGAATCCAAGTCTTGGAGTCAAAAAGATCTATGTTCAAATCCTGCTTCTGACAGATGATGACTATTTATCAATGGTTGCTTTTAATTATTTCAAGTTTCCAGTTTATATCCTGCATAGATTTATTGGAGGACAGGACTGTTAATCCTGATTCACAGAAATAGATTGTTACAGATATAATTAATTCCCCATAAGAATGCGATATGCTTCAAAAGATACATGAAATATTTTGTTATCTAACTTACTAGAAAACAATTTAGACTAATGTAGATTTCTGGTATTCCAAAGATCACTTAGCTTGTCTTTCATTGGATCAGATAGTAATCATTTATTTTCTGCTTCCATATGAATAAGATTTGGGTCAAAATAAATTTATTTTGGCTTTAATAAATAAGAAATATATTTTCAACTGTTTTTTTTCCATTTTTTGTGAGCACCCTACCTCTGTCTCCCTCACCATTCTTTTACCTATTCATATTTTTAATATCACTGACATTTTTGAAATATTAGTATACAATGATGAAAACAAAATTTCCTCTACTCCTTTGACAAGAGTCTCACAACCTTTTTTTGTATATTCATGCTCCAGGTTGGGACTCCCGGGACTAAACATCTTGCAAGGTCCCTTCCAAATCTGAATTTCAGTCATCTTATTAGTCTATGAAAAAAAACATGTCTGTGTTTTGTGTGGATTCAGAACACTGCTGTATTATTTCCATTTTCTGTAGTATGTCCTTGTCTCACAAGGCAAATGTCCTGAAAATAGGCAATTTGAGCCAGGATTTGAAGAAGGTATATGCCAACCTGTTCCCAGTGTTCTATACCTGGCACTGGTTCTTGGAATGAATTTTCCTAAGAACTGGCATCACACTTTGGTTGTCTCTTTTTCATTCTTCAATTGACAGGGACACACTGCTGAAGTTTCAGGAACATTTTTTTTAGATTTATAAAGCGAAATGTTTAATTTATTCTATAGACTTTAAACTTTTTTATTTTATTTTTAATTTCTAGCATAAAACAAACATTTATGTAACATACTATTATGAAAAAGATTATAGTGCATGAACCTGAAAATCTACTATACACAGCTTGCTATTCCTTTTAAATGTACAAAAAAATTATCATGTAAATTTCTTTCGTCCTTTTAAAAAAATTCTTCCCCTCCCCACCCTAGAGATTGCTACCATGAGACACAAATAGATGTGTGAATGAATGTATGAATATATATGTATACCCACACATATACACGCAAAATTATTCTTTAAATACTTCTAATTATCAATTATTTCTCTGGATGCAGATAGCATCTTTATTCACATCGAACATGTCAGAAGAACATCTAGAGCTGATGAAAGGTAGGCATTACCAAGTCTTCAAACTCATGTACAGATAAAACTCATATCATGAATCTTTGCAATTGGGATATTATAGCCATATCTCAATGGTGTCAAGCACTTTGATAAGAGCTGGGAACAAAGAAACAAATAAAATAAATACACACTTCAAAATATTCAATAATTAAGTTACTTTGTCACTCTTTTATAGAGATAAAAGCAAACTTTTAAGAGAATATAATTATTTATAAAACATTTAAAAGTATTGTGTTAAAATAGTCTTAAACTTGAAAAGTACTTTGGAATGATCTTTCATCCTAATAACAATCCTGTGTAGTAGGTTCTACTGCTATGTTTTTGCACATTTCAAGATGAAGAAACAGAAGTACAGAGAGCAATGACCCATCAAACTTGAAAACTGTTTTATTTGAAAAATTTCTTATGCTAACACTACCAATGTTAATGGCAGAGTTTGAATTCAGATCTCTTTTGATTCCAAGTCTTGCAATTTTTCAAATATAACACAGTATTCAAGTTTGATGGAACATTGACCTAAACTGGAAAGTGAAAAAGAAGAGTGGGGGCTTTATCCAACTCAGCATGTTAGTGGAGACCCCAGTGAAAAAATGGAAATAATGAAAAATGGAAAACTAAATACCTAATTCAGTTAGAGAAGAAATAAATCCCATTAAACAGATTCAGAATGGGCTTATTGGACATTCTTAAAGATCATTTGTCATTTCTTTCAGTTCAGTGTTTCTCAAAACTCTTCAAAATACCTTGTACACACTAAAGAAAATTTAGTCAAAATGGTTATGAAAGAATGTGACATCAAAATAATTTATGAGGTATTCTAGAGGTGTCTCCCTTGGAAAGAAAGGGTTAAAAAGTATAATTTTCCTTAAGGACCACTGAAAATTCATTTCAAATAAAGCAAATTGCATTTATAAAATATCTTTTTAAACAGATTTTATATATTTTTAAAAATTATTTTCCAATTACAAGTTAAAAAAAACATTCATTATATAAAAATTTGAGGTTCAAATTCTCTACCTCTCTTCCAACCTTCCTCCTTCCCTTGAGAAAGCAAACCATATGATATCAATTATACATGTGAGGACCTGCAAAATGAAGTTCCATATTAGCCATGTTGCAAAAGAAAACACACTTCTACATTCTCAGTCCATCAGCTCTTTATCTGGATATGGATAGCACTTTCCATTATGAGTTCTTTGTATTTGTCTTCAGTTATCGTATTGCTGAAAAGAGCTGAGTCGTTCATAGTTGATCATCACATAATCTGATACTGTGTACAATATTTTCCTGGTTCTCCTAATTTCACTTTGTTTGTACAAGTCTTTCCAGGGCTTTCTGAAATCTGCCTTTTTAGGCAAAAAAGAATAAAGGGAGTTGTTTTGTTTTGTTTTATGTTTTTTTTAAAATTATACTTTAATCTATACTCACAGTACATCAATTCTCTCTCTGGAGATATTATTTTTATCATGAGTATTTTGGAATTGTATTGGATTGCTGTTTTTATAAGAGGAGCCAAGTATTTCACATTTGATCCTTTTACATTTTTGTAAATTTGGCTCAATTTCCTATACATTTGAAAAATTGAGGTAGAAAAGTAATATAAAAATTCCCTAGTTTCCTTTTTTTTTTTTTGCCAATTTTGAGTGTCTTTTGATTACATAAAAAAAAGTTTTTCTTCAAACAAAAATAATGTATAGGGACAGTAAACAGAGAAAAAGTCATGAAGAAAATCTTAATGATGCAGATAACATTTTAAAAAGGAACAGCTAGGTGATATAGTACATGGAGTGTTAGTCCTGGAGTCAGAAAATCTCATCTTCTTCAGTTCAAACCTCACCTAAGACACTGACTGTGCTACCTGGGGCAAGCGATTTAGCTCTTTGTCTCAGTTCTCCTGTAACTAGAGAAAGAAATGGCAAATCAGCCCAGTATCTTTCCCAAGAAACCCCCAAAAAGGATCACGAAGAGTTGGACACAACTGAAAAATGACTAAACAATGGCAACTTTTCAAATGTGCTGTTATATTTGGAGGTCTTTATTAAAAATTTGCTAGCACATCCTCCTTCTCCAACCTCAACATTGACCATATTCTTAGGGAGACTCACCCAGGGGGAAACAACGAATGTAAGTAGAAGCTAAGAGATAACTTGAGAAGAAATACATGGTAAAATGATGACCAATTTTTAAGAAATTTAATCTCTTATAATGCAGAAAACAATTATTTGTGGAGCCAAGAAAGGACATCCATGACTTACATTTCAATAGCAGTGTAGTGTCCTTTGTTAAATATTTATTCTTCCTGTATATATCTCAATTCTTTTACTCTAATTTTGAACTGGCTCTTTCACATGGACACTGGGCTATATTTGTAGGATACTCTACAATGGACTTTGGGATGTAATATTTTATATTGTTTATTCTTATATAATCTTAATAAATGCCTTTACTAAAAATTTTTTAAATCTACTATTTGTTAGTAGCAAGCATCGATGGTGGCTAGTAGACTCTAGTGTTACCAGAATATCCTTATGTAATCACTCCAGAAGCCCAAGAATAGCATCCATAGGATTCAACCTACAAATGAGAGTTTAGTTAAGGAAGTGTCTAAGGAATGTTATAAAAATACAGCATAAAGACACATAAGTCTCCCTCCATTAATACATGGCATGGATACTGTTTTATAATTTGAAACTGTGCTTTGCTTAGAGACTCAGGAATAAAAAAAACTCATGAGTTTCAGATATTTATGTGAGTAACACTATTCTTGGTCACTGAAAACATGGGCAGATAAGAATGTAATTCACCTGACCTTTGGGAAAAAACTGAGGTGTTTTGACCTCCCCCTATCCAATGTTCTCTTTAAGTTGACAAAAAGACTAAAACCTTGTCCCCTCATGGTTTGTCCATATCTTCATATTTATTTTGCTACTTTTAAATCTTTATGATTTTCAGATATTATCATCAACAATAATTCCTTTCTTAACTACTTATGTATTTTATGGATTAGTAACAATTTATTTCTCATCACTATCGCCAAATAGGCTCCACATTCTTGTTTTTCTTTTAGTTTCCTTTGGTTCAATAAAGTAAAAAAGATTGACTCCCAAAACAGATCCAGCTCCTGACTAAAAGTTACTCAATCACTCCTGAATTCTCACGTGGTGATCTTAAATTAATAGAGAAGAGAGGAAGAGAAAAGAGTAGAAGTTTATTTCCAGTGAAAAAGAAGATGTTTTTCTTATTCTTTTGAGTATACCGAACACGATGTGCTATAATCTGTATTGTAAGAATTTAATGGTATGTAGATACTACAAATAGAGACTGAACCTATAATTCCATTATAAAAGGAATTCTTGGATTAGAAATTTTCCTCTACCAAAGCAGATTGCTCCCTTCTATTAAATTTATAATTTTAAAGAATTTTTTAGAGCACTAAGAGATTAAGTGACTTATCAGGGTTGCATAACTAAGATGTGTTACAGACTGTATTTCTGACTGTGACGTCAATTCTAAATCTACTATTCCACAATGTCTTTCAGAGTACAGATATAGACATAGAACCATCGTTGTTCATAAGCACAAACAAGTTGTTGATGCATTTTTGTTGAGTTCACACAGATGTCAAATATGGATGGGTGGTTTGGTAATTCCATTCATGGAATTTAACTTTTAATAGATCTTATTGTTATGGTTGCTATTTTTTTCTTCTATCTATTAATATTATTTATAAGGGTGGCTAGGTGGCACAGTGAATAGATCACCGGCCCTGGAGTCAGGAGGATCTGAATTCAAATCCGGCCTCAGAGACTTAAGAAAAAAACCAACCATGTGACTTTGGGCAAGTCACTTACCCCCAATTGCCCTGCCTTCCCCTCCACAAAAAAAAAAGCAAAAAAAAAAAAGTATTTGTAGAGAAATTATGTCACTATTAACCATTTATTTTTAATTAATCTGTAGGTTAATACAGAGGTAGATAAAGTAGTGGCTTGTTTTGTAAGTGAATAAAATTATTAGCATATAAACTCATCATCTTTAGTTTCACTGAAATCATGTTTAGTACAATTTCAATAGGATACAAGAATGATATGAACTTTTATCTTTTTTACATAATATTTTTAACATCCTTGACCAGTTATCTTCCAACTTTGCTAACTTCATTCTTTTTAGCATGGAGATTATGAGTATTTGGAACAGGAGCACCTAATAAGCCTGTGTATACAGGGATAGCACACACACACACACACACACACACACACACACACACACACACACACACACACATGCCCACAGGTGCGAATGAGTGATCAAGTCCTTGGAATTCCTAGGAGTTTCTAGGGGAGCTCCTGCAGCATACTCCCTGGGTTATCCCCTATCATCCCATTTAACCTCCACGAAAAAAGGAGAAGAAGTGAGTGAGCACACAACAAAATGGTAAGTGACAGTTAATTCACTTCATAGAATTCCTGCATCAGCACTTGTTCTCAAAAACAAATATAATTTCTAAACTATTGCTACCTGTGTGAACTCTTGTTGTGGCCACAGAATTCTGTGTTTCGTGATTATATGAAGGCAATTTGCTCCCCAGTAAGCTATGATTGTCAAGTAAGTCATCATTCACTTAGACATAGGTACGACATTGCCATAGATGCAATTCCCCTCCACCAGTGCTTCCAAGTAGCAAAGAATTTTTCAAATACAAACAATGCAAAAGCATCAAACCTGTACTTTTTCACATATAGAATGCCATAGATAAAATATCAGATTTTTCTTTCTCTCTCAACTCCTAACTCTCTTTCCCTTCCATATATATGAACTCAAATGATCACAAAGATATTATGGAGATTGTTAAAAATATAACTCAATTCATCTGAAGTAACATTTACAAAGCCATGCTATGTAAGGAAGACACTGTGCTAGATGCTGACAAAAATAAAATAGTCCTCTTCTTCAGTTAAAATATTGATTAAATTAATAAGACTCTTTATGGTTTGCAAAACACTTCCCAGACATTATCTTATTTAAAATTGATGATAATCCCATGAGGCAAGTGCTACGGTGAGTGTAACCCCATTTTTTGTGAGAAGAAAATGAAGATGACAGAGTTTAAGTTTCTTAACCAAGGGTTGTGTAGCTTGTAAAATCATGTGTTGGAATTTAAATCTAAGTCTGTATGACTCCAAATTTGATACTCTCTCTACATTATATTCAAGTTGGCAATTGGTTAGAACAGTCCATTTTAAGGAAAACATTTTAATTGATTGTGTAATTGTACCACATACTCTGAAACCATTATCCAAACTCACACTCATGCTGATGATTTAATTTCCCAAAGTATGGCCATAATATCTCCTCAGGGCTCTAGAAGTGTCTCTGAGGGATTGAGTGCATCTTTTCTAGAGCTGGCACTGATGAGCCCTTACTAATGTGCTACTTGGCAAGATTATAAATTGAGAATCCTTTAGTGAGCCACACTTAAGTAGCTTTATATTAAGGCATTACAGAAAGAAGAGTGGGGGAAAATATCCCCAACCAAAAAGTCTGTGACACATTCTTCCACAGAATATGTAAAGCTCATGGGAAGGTAGGGGGAATTTTTTTTTATTATTATGTATTACAAAGGAGTAACTTATAGCTCCTGGTTTGTGGAAGTATTTTCTCTCTTTTGCAACATCCTCAAGAAATTTCCACTAGCCATGATGCATCTTCTTTTCTGGGCATTTTAGAGAGCTACTATACTATACTGAACTTGTCTTCAGCTCCTAATAATGATTCTAATGCTAGCTGCTACTGTCATGAGTGGAACATAGGAGGATAGCCTTGAAGAATGCTAGAAATTTTAGAAGGTGGAGATCATGAGAGAGTACACTGTGGGCAAGGGAGAATTTTTAAAACATGGAGGCCAGATATAGAATACTGAATTAAAGGAACAACAAATTGGCTCATTTGGTTGCAATTGAGATTGTGTGAGGCAGCATGGCATAAAATCCACCAGATGATCTATAAAAAGACTTCCAATTCTACATGCTGAGAAATGAAGAGAATAATTTAATTTTAATGGGGTTACTTGATGGGTATATCATACACTTAGCGTAAACTTAATTTATCTAGAAATTAGCAAAATATCTGACAATGTCCTTTAAAAAAAAAAAACTATCCTAGCATTCCAGAGATAAAAGGCATGAACTATATAATAAGAATCATTAAGTGAATTTGGAGGTATTTTTGGATCCTTACTGTGTGTTATAGCTATTCCTTCTACCATTGTGCAATGCATAAATTTGAAAATTGTGCTACTTACGGCATTGTCAAAATTCTTGACAACAATGTTGCATGACCACCATGGAATAAAAAGGAAGATTCTGAGGGTACTCCACAATAGAGCCCTTCTCAGTGGACATTAAACCATTTTTGATTAGCTAATGTCATAACAGAGCTCAACTAATTATACCTTCAACTAAACCACACTCTTTTAAATTGCACACAATATAAACATGAGAAATTGATGACATTCTTCTCAATGTTTTTGCAACCTTGTCAAAAAAACAATTCAGAAATCAATCTGAGCAGATCTCTTCATGCTGATGCTATGCTGATCCTTCAAGATCATTAAAATGTTTTCTAGATTAAACATGTATTATTTTATGAGAGACAATTCAAACCAGGCCACCTATATTAAATTCTTTGGCTTTACAATCTTCTCACAAGAGTCTAACTTCTCTTATCTCACTTCCAATTCATTGACATTTTTAAACTCTTTTTGTTCTTTTCAAGAATAGAGCAGGTAAAGAAACATTAAAAAAAGCTATCATTAGTTTTGTGAAAACAAGACATTATTTTGGTTCCAATTCATATGAAAATGACAAGGCCATATTACGTTGCAGATAGTAAAGTAACATTGTTGAAGTCACAGGTTTAGAGGACAAATTGAAAAGTGCCATTAAGACAATAATTGCTATTTATGAATTCTTTCATATAGTTACTTTCAGAGTGAGGAAACTACTTCTACAAATTCAACTCAACCCTTCCCTTTACCAGAGAATATCATGAAGCAGCCTAGAACCCTGGAAGATTAAGTGACTTACCTAGTATCAAATGTGAGAAAAGAGGGACTTGAATGTGGTCTTCCTGACTTCAAGACCACTACCCTACTGTAATATACTGTCTTACTTCAAGTATTACGTATACATTAAATACTTTCAAATGCCTTTGAAACTGTCAAATCAATTATTATTTCTTATCTTTTCATTAATATAAATGAGAAAAAAAAACAAAAATAAAACCTTTTGTGATTCCAGTTAAATATACCTGAAAATGTAATATAGCTATCCATAGTACTCACTCTTTTTGCAAACTATATGCCTTAATGGATTACTTAAATGCCTGCTGTAAGCATCTGGTGAGCCAGTTGTAATCCTCATTAAACTTCCACTAACTATAAAGACCCTTTTATTTTAAAAATAAACATGCTGTGAAGAAAGTCATTGCAAAATATCCAGACTGTGACAGACATTAACCTCCTACATCAATAGCATCTACTTTTACTGAATACCAATAAAGGCCAAGGGTATCTCTCTACTGGAAGTGATTCCTTTTTCTGCAATAAAGAAGAGATCTTAACATTTAAATTTTAGCTTAGTTTGCTTTTCAATATTCATAAACTGAATCATGCTCCTGACCACTTAGACGGAGCACTGTAGTCAAATCTCATCTGAGTTATTTTGACCAGTATACAAATAGTTGTAATCTCTACTCAATTCCAATCCTTTTTGCTATTTCAACCTATGTTTTAGTGGATAATTACCTAATAAATATGACTGAAATAAATAAATGAATAGCTGTAACCCCAGTCCTGAAGTTCTCTTTTCCTTTAATAGGAAAATTATTTAAACTAATATCTAGCACCACAGTGGTCCCTCAACCAGTAGATTAGGATTTACTAGTAGCTATAATAGCTTCACATGGCATAATTAATTAAGGACAAATTATTCCATTCGACTACATTACTCTATCCAGAGTTTGTTGGGTTTCACTTTGGTAAAGGAAGGCAAGCTAACATTAGCAGTTCTATTCCCTTTTTGCATATAGAGTTCTCGTTATTAGCATTATATTACAATTACCCATTCTACTTTCTTTTCTCTCTCTCTGTCTCTCTCTGTTTCTCTGTCTCTCTGTCTCTGTCTCTGTGTCTCTCTCTCTGACAAATTCTTCCTAGAATGTAATCTGTCAAATACTCAATCAATTAGGATTTAATAAGTATGGATTATGTTCCAGTTGAGAGGTATACAAAGATAAAAGCAAAAGTCATTTAATTCTAATTGTACTGAGAGAAAGATGCTGTACAAATACATAGCTATATGCAAAATAAATATATAGAAAAATAAATTATGATATATACAATAAATATATAAATCTATACAAAATAAAATAAAGAGTAGAGCTGTGTACATGTGTGTGTGTTTTCTAGAGTTTCATCACTACTAAAATAAGGAAATGAAAGGCAGCTGCTCTCAAAAAAGTTTTGAGAAATGTATTATAAATCATAAAAATTAAAGGATTTTTGAACTGAGAGTAGATTTAAATAGGAAAGAAGGAAAAATGCTATTTTAAAAATAAATTAATGCTATCAAAGAAAAGTGAAGCAGAACCAAGATGGCTGAGTAAAGCCAGAGACTGGCCTGAACTTTAACCCATCCAAATACCTTTAAATAGTGACTCTAAACTAATTCTACAGGAGCAGAATCCCCAACAAGATTGAGGAAAATGATTTTCCAATGTAACACAAATTAGAAAGTGGATGGAAAGGTCTGTTGTATTAGGATGAGAGAGCACCACAATCCAGTTCAGGTTGCACCATCACAGACTCAGACCCGGCAAATCAGTGCCAGGTTTCAGGGTGACTCAATCAGTAGATGTAGTGACAATTTCTAGACCTCTCATTCCACAAACAATAAGGGGATTGGACAATTGGTCAAAAGGAGATTTACAGAAGTCCCTTTAAGGGTACCAGGGACAGGATTCTGTGGCATTGTGTATACTTAGATCTGGATAACAGACTCGGGTCTTAGTCCCAGACTGAGGAGGACCACTATCCCAGCACAGCCTGTGATCTGCAGGAAGCAGTGACCCTATTACAGGTCCAAGTTTGAAAAGTGTGCTTGTGGGGGATGGAGCCAAGATGGCATCTTAGAAGAAGGAAAACTCCATGAGCTCCTCTCATAAACACCTCAAATACCTATGAAATATGACTCTAAACAAATCTTAGAGCTACAGAATCCACAAAATGAAAGAAAGAAAGATGTCTCCTGCTGAAGGCAGCCAAGCAGGCAGACAGTAAGGTTCCATTGCAGCACACCGGGAGCTGAATCCAGCCCTGCATGAGCACACGGTTTTAGGCCCAGAGTGGCCCCAACCAGCAGTGGCTGAAGCGGACTTTGGGAGAGGAGATCACCAACAGCTGTGGTGGTTTCCAGAAATCTCAACCCCTAAACACCAAAAATAATGTAAAAGTTCAAAAACAATGTAAAAACCAAGAATCATTTACCCAGCAAAACTGAGTATAATGTTTCAGGGTAAAATATGGTCATTTGATGAAATAGAAGATTTTCAAGCATTCTAGATGAAGAAAAAAACAGATCTGAACAGAAAATTTGACTTTCAAATATAAAAAGAGAAAGAAGCATGAGAAGATAAACCAGGAAAAAAAAATGTCATAAGGAACCTATTAAAGTTGAATTATTTTCATTCCTACATGGAAAAACGATCATTGTAACTCATGAGAATTTTCTCAATATGAAGATAGTTGAAGGGAATATACACACACATACATATATACATATGTGTAGGAGGATGTATGTGTATACAAATATATATGTGTATGTGTGCATGTGTGTACATGTATACATGGACAGAACACACAGGATGAGTTGAATATGAAGGAATGATATCTAAAAAATAAAATTAAAAATTAGGAGAACTATATTGGGAGAAGGTGAAAGGGAGAGATAGAATAGGGTAGCTTATCTCATATAAAAGAGGCAAGAGAAAACTGTTACAATGGCCAGGAAGAGCAGGAAGGTGAAAGGGAATGGGTCAACCTTACTCTCATTGAATTTGGCTTAAGGAGGAAATAACATACACAATCAATTGGTATCTTACCCTACAGGAAAGTACGGGAGAAGGAGAAAAGAGGGGTATGACAGAAGGGAGGGCAGATTGAGGGAGAGGGTAGTTAGAAGCAAATACTTTAGAAAAGGGGTAGGGTCAAAGGGGAAATAGAATAAGGGTGGGGCAGGACAGGATGGAGGGAAATATAGTTAAGGAAATATAGTTAATCTTTCGCAATATAACTACTGTGGAAATGTTTCTGAAACTATATATGTACAACCTATATTGAATTGCCTGTCTTTCCAGTGGGGGTAGATGAGGAAGGAAGAAAGGAAATAATCTGGAAATCAAAGTTTCAAAAATAAATGTTAAAAAGTCTTTTTCTTTTATATACAAGTGGGAAATAAGATATATAGGAACTGGTGTATAGAAATCCATCTTGTCCCACTGGAAAGTTAAGGGAGGGGTGTGTATGGGAAAATATAATAGAGAACAGATTGGGGAAAGAGGTATTCAATAGGCTCACTGTTTTGGGGTGGTGTGTAGGGGAAAGATGTGGTGAAAAATTTGTAACTCAAAATCTTGTGGAAATGAATGTTGAAAACCAAAATTAAATGGATTGAATTATTTTTTAATTAGTATTTTTTTCAGTTACACTATGAAATTAAAAGCAACAAAATATCAATTTCTGAAGAAATGGAATTAGAAGTCATCCAAAAGAGCCAGGGATGTTAGGAATGAACTGACTGCCCTATCTTGTCAACCAAAATCATGTAGTGTAAAGATTGTCATGGCATAGATATATGGCTAAAAAAGGAAGAGACTAATCATAGAGTGAGTTTAAAGTACAGGCAATACATGGGACCATACTATATTTAAAGATTTCCCAGAAGGACTCTCACATGTTGGCTTTATCTCATACAGATAACTTATATGGGGACACAAGCAAAAATCATAATATATGAGAAGGCACGGTTGGATTGCTCTCTGTATCATGTGAGAGCTCATACATACCTGGTATCACTAATCCATTGAAATATTGATATTTCAAAGAATTTCAGGGTGCACAGATGCTTTTTCCTTAACATTTTAGATCACTGACTCACTATTCTTCTGCATCTCTCACAATACCCAGGATTTAGTGTGCATTCACTGATTAAATACTGAGTTTTGAATGTTCAATCTATTGTGTACATGGAAATGATTCTTAGTAATTCAGCATAATTTTACAAGAGACGCATACATGTGACAGAGAGCAAAGCACCAGCTATGGAATCAGAAAGACCTGATTTTCAAAACTTGTTTCCCACACTTAACTGTGTGACCCTTGGAAAGGAAATTAACCCTCATTTACTACAGTTTCCTTATTTATAAAATAGGGAAAATTATAGCTTCTTGCTCCCAATATTTTTGTAAACATAAAATATGTAAATAATTTCTTTTCTTTTTGGTTAAGCAGTTTGAAAATAATAAGCACTATATAAATGTTTTTATTACTATTTAACATTATTTATATTTAATATTTAATATGATTTATTTAATTATTTATTATATATGTATGCATAAATTATTTAATACTATTTAATATTATATATATTTTGGGAAATTTCTCTCTTTTCCTAAATGATACAATGACAAAAACTTCAGAAAAAAGTCTTTTAGAGAAAGACTCTTAGTAACATCATAGTACTTTCATATATGTCCTCGAATTCGAATTTCCTCATATAATTTCATAAGAAACACCATGAAATGTATAGATCTTTCATTCATTAGCATCACATGAAACTTCTGCCACTATAAATCTGGTTTCCTGAAATCAATTTCCATTGAGAAGAAACATCAAGGGAGGGGAAAAATAATAATAAGCAACTGTTTTCAGTCAACATGGTTTTATTTTCAAAAGCTTCAAAAGCCTCATTTGGAATTTTAAACATCTTCTACACAGGCCAAAATGCACCAAAATGTCAGACTCATAGGGGTTTTATTTATTCCAGTCTGATGGTCCCTAATAAATATATTTTCAGCCAGGGCAACAGTTTCTCTGAAAAAAAAAAAGTATTGCAACTTGAACAAATGAAATAGTCTATTGTAGTTGGTGGTGCAGTCTGAGTTTCCAATCACCTATTTCAAAAAGAGTTCAAAATGATAAGCATCCAGAGCACCTTAGAGTACATAAGGGCAGATCTCAAATGCAAAAAATACATTAACATAGTTCAAAATACTAGGATAATTATCTGCTTATTGTTTATTATGTCTACACACTTGCTATTTTGAGTTTTTTTTTTTGGTCAGGGTTGATAGAAACACCTTCAGGCCATTTTAGCTATTAAAACTAACCATGTAGAGCCTCTTTCCCTTTATTTACTTTATCTTCTTGATTTTCGGAAATTTTATCAGTGTAGATATTTTCTTCATTGACAAAGAACATAGACTCCCCATGTAACTTAAGAGATGACCTTCTAGAGTTGCTGGCAACCTTCCCTTCATTTGTTTGAAGAAAATAATCATGTTAAAATGTGCTTACTGTCAATCAATAAGCATTTATTAAATGCCTGCTATAAGTCAGGCGCTGTGCTGAGAGATAGGGATACAAAGAAAGACTGTCCCTGTCCTCAAAGAATTCACAATTCAGTAGGGGTCTCACTGGATCTTTGCATATGATTGCAGCCTTTACCATGGCAAAATTCAACTTTGGTTTTAAGTTGCATGTTGCTTAACTAAACCCTTATATGTTGTTAGTATTTTACTGCCAAATTTTAGCACGAGGTAGGTATCCAATTTCAATGAAGAAGTATTATGTGCAGCTGGATACAGCACAAATTTATAATCAAAGGTCATGGGTTCAGGGCCTGATTCTATTATTTACTACAGATTTGGCTAGGTAGCACAGTTAATAGGCTGCTGGACTTAGAGTCAGTAATTCCTGAACTCAAATCCAGTCTCAGATACCAATTGCCTCTTTAATAACTTTACTATATACCTCAGTTTTCTCATCTGCAAAATGAGAATGATAATACAACTTACTTCTCATAATTGTGGCAAGGATTAAATGAGGTAATATCATTAAGTTTCATTGTAAATCCTAAAGTGTATGATATTATTATTATAATTTATTAAATTATTATCACTATTAACTGTTCAATTTTAAGTTCCTTAACCTCTGTAGTCTCAGGTCCCTCACCTGCAAAATAAGAGTGTTATATTAGATGATTTCTAAGGCACTTCTGAGTTAAAGTAATATGATATTATAACCTTTATTCAGTAACTTTAAGAACATTAGATTCTTCATAACTCTAAAGACTTGGCAAAAAAGATAGATAGATAGATAGATAGATAGATAGATAGATAGATAGATAGATAAAGGAATGAATAAATAGAAAAAATGCTGACAATCCTCAAGTGACTTTAGGACAATGTAAAGTGAAATTTTAGTGCAACAAAATATAGAAATCAGTTATTTTAAGATTTGTCATATTTGAAAGAAAAGAAAACAATACTACTATGTGCAGACATAAAGGATACCCAAAGCCTCCCTTGATTTGAGGGGGGACAGGGATCTGGGATTGTATAAATTGATTTCAACTTCTGAGGGCATTGGGGGCAGTTAATTTGATTAAGTGAATGTGTTCAGTTACGGTCCTTGAAAATTCTGCACTAACAATTCACTTCAATTGATAAATTTTCTTCCCTTTATTTTTTCACTTTTATTTTATTTTTAAGGCAAAACAATTATTCACCTTTATTTTGACATAGCATATTCCTTCTCCATGAAGAAATGTGGCATTCAAAGAAAATGACTTAAAAGATAGGGCTTGTAACTTTTATTTTATGGTAGATACTTAATAAATGTTTTTGGGTGATTATAGTATATACATTATAGAGTTCTGATGATTTATACTAAAATGCAGTCTCTGTATTTCAGCTTATACCTGTGTGACTATTTTATTTCATTTTAAATTGATTTGTTTATTTACTTTTAGTTTACAAGATTCAGTTCCACAAACCCTTGAGTTTCCAATTTTCTCCCCTTCCTCCCTGCCCCTCCTCCCCCATGCCCCATGGCAGCTTGCAATCAAGTAGAGGATTTGCAAATACTTTCACACTGGACATACATCGTGTCTGTCATTATATACAACTTTCTCCTGGTTCTGCTCTTCTCACTCAGCATCAGTTTGTATAAGCCTCTCCAAGTAAATAGGAAGTCCATCTGCTCCTCATTTCTTAAAGCACAATAATATCCCATTTCATTCATATACCATAACTTGTTTAGTCATTCCAAAATTGATTGGCATCCCCTTAATTTCCAATTGTTTGCCACCACAAAGAGAACTGCAATAAATATTTTTGTACATATGGGTCTTCCTCCTGCTTGTATGATCTCTTTGGGATACAACCCTAGAAGTGGTATTACTGGGTCAAAGGGTATGCAATTATTTATAGCCCTTTGGGCATAGTTCCAGATTGCTCTCCAGAATGGTTGAATCAGTGCACAGCTCCATCAACAATGCATTAGTGTTCCAATTTTCCCACATCCTCTCCAGCATTTGTCATTTTCCTGTTTTGTCGTCTTAGCCAATCTGACTGGTGAGATTTGGTACCTCAAAGTTCTTTTGATTTGCATTTCTCAAATCAGTAGTGATTTAGAGCATTTTTTCATATGCTCATGTATATCTTTAATTTCTGCCTCTGAAAATTGCCTTTTCATATAATTTGACCATTTATCAATTGGGGGATGGCTTGTATTCTTATAGATTTGACTCAGTTCCCTGTATATTTTAGAAACAAGACCTTTATCACAGACACTGGTTGTAAAAATTCTTTCCCAGTTTCCCACTTCCCTCTTAATCTTGGTTACATTGGCTTTGTTTGTACAGAAACTTTTCAACTTAATGTAATCAAGATTATCCATTTTGTATTTTATAATGCTCTCTAACTCTTGTTTGGTCATAAAGTCTTCCCTATTCCATAAATCTGACAGGTAGACTATTCCTTGCTTCTCCAGATTGCTTACAGTATCAGCCTTTATACCTAGATCATGCACTTATTTAGACTAGATTTTGGTATATGGCATTAGATGATGGTCTATGCCCAGTTTCTGCCATACTATATTCCAGTTTTCCCAGCATTTTTTCTCAAATAGTGAGTCCTTATTCCTAAAACTGGGGTCTTTGGGTGTATCAAGCAGTATATTAGTATAGTCATTGACTATTGAGTCTTTTGTACCCAATCTATTCTATTGATCCAGCACTCTATTCCTTAGCCAGTAACAAGCAGTTTTGATGATTGCTGCTTTATAATACAGATTAAAATCTGGTATGGGTAGGCCACCTTCCCTAGCATTTCTTTTTATTAATTTCCTTGATATTCTGGACCTTTTGTTCTTCCAAATTAATTTTATTGCTGTTTTGTCTAGGTCTATAAAGTAATTTTTTGGTAGATTGATTGGTATGGCACTAGCTGTGTGAATCTTGCAATGTCATTTAACCTTTTTGTGAATACAACAATTTCTCAAGATTTATGCATTCAATAGTCATAGCCTGCTTGCAAATCACTTGGTATCAAATAATATCTTGTTAGTGTTTGTAGCAGAAGAGCCTTTCCAATAATCTCATCTGAAATCAGAGTATCATCTCCATCTTAAAAGAATATTCATTTAACAAGATAAAATTTTGGGAGACTATTGATTTCTAGTGTTTTCATGTGTTTGGATATGTTAATAGATTATTTATTTTCAGGTAAATATAAGAGAAATAAATACACACAGAAATGTACCTTATGTTTCAGTTGCAAATAACTACATTACTTTATGTTTATGTCACATCATGACTCCAGGACCATCACTTTGGGATAAGTCCCAGTCATGCAACACTTCACTCCTGATTTTCCAGCGATCTCCTCCAGGGCCCTCTCCAGCCTTCTTAACCACTTTTCTTCTCCTATCACCCAATTGCTCATTTCAAGAACTATGGACAGTAATCAAATCTACTCTATCATTGTTCCTGTACTCTTGTCATTTTTTTTTCTGCAAAATTTAGGGCCTTGGGGCAGCTAGGAGGCACAATGAATGGCTCTAAACTGGCTCTAAAGTCAGGAGGACCTGAGTTGAAATCTGGCCTCAGACACTTAACACAAAACTAACAGTTTTGTGTTACTTAATCCCAATTGCCCAACCTTCTTCCCTCCAAAAAGCAAACAAACAAACAAAAAAATTAGGGCGTTGTGTACTATCCCTGTAACTTTCTAGACCAAGGACCCCTTCGACCATCCCCCTCCTTTGCAACTGATCTCCCCCATAAGGAAATAAGCTCCTTCAAATTGTCTTTGATTTATTGTTTTTTGCATCTTCAATAAGTAGGAGAAGAAATAGGAAGAAAAGAAGAGAGAGAGGAGGAGAAGGGGGGAAAAGGATGAGAAGCTGTTTGTTTCTCTTTTATAATTCATTGCATTGCTAACAGAGTATTGCAGAATATAGAAATGGAATAGATAATGAAGATCATCAATTCCCACATCATCATTTTGTAAATCAATCAACCAGAATGTATTAAGCAACCACTATACCAGATCCTCTGTGATAAAACCTGGAGAGTTAAAGACATAATTAAAACAAGCCCTGACCTCTGAGAGTTTTTGGCATATTGAGCAAGGTTACATGTACATATTTCAGTATTGAAAAAGAGATGCAAGGTGACCAGAGAGCACTAGTAGTTGGAGGAGAAAATTGAACGTTATTATTTAGAAGTTGGCATCTAAGCTGAGTCTTGAAGGACTCTGGCTGTTCTAACAGGGGTAGGCAAGAAGTAATGGTATTCCAGGCATGATAGATATCATGTGCAAAGGTTTAAAGATAGGAATTGGAGTTTAGTTATAAAGGAACATTAAAAAAGCCATTTTAATTACATTGTAGGGAACATGAAAGAGAGAAATGTACATTAAAGCACAAATTATAATTTGGGAATAGTTTGTTAAAGACTTTAAATTATGTACAAAATTATATTTGATCCCAAAGGCAATAAGAAGCCATTGGAGCCTTTGAAATGATCAAATCCAACTTTTGTTTAAAGTTGCATATTGTTTAAATAAACCCTTATATATTGCTAGTATGCTACTTCTGAATTCTATGATACTGTAAGTATACAACTTAAATGAGGAAGTGTTATGTACAGCTGGAAATGGCACAGATTAATACCCAAAGGCCATGATTTCAATATACTCACAACTGAAACCTTAAAGGGGATTATGAACTTCTCTGAAGTCTAAAGATTCCTGTAATGGCTCAAGAAGTATTTTAAAAGTTAAACAATACCTTTAAAAATAAAATTGACAAAATGGGTATCTATACTTCTAAAAAGTAGAATTTGCCAAATGGAAAAGGAAGTACAAAAGTTAACTGAAGGAAACAATTCATTAAAATTAGAATTGGGCAAGTGGAAGCTGATGACTCCACAAGGCATCAGGAATCAGTCAAATGGAATAGAATGAATGAAAAAATACAAGAAAACATAAAACAACTCATTGGAAAAACAAATAATCTAGAATATAGATCCAGGAGGGATAATTTAGGTTTCTGGTATACTTGAGAACCATGATGGAAAAAAAAAAGAGCCTGGACAATATACTTCAAGAAATCATCAAGGAAATCTACCTTGATGTCCCAGAGCCAGAAGATAAGATAGTCATTGAAAGAATCCAACAATCACCTACTGAAAGAGATCCCAAATTGAAAACACCAAGGAATATTATAACAAAATTCCTAAATTACCACATCAAGGAAAAAAAACACAGCAAGCAGCCTGAAAGAAACAATTCAAATACAATGGAACAACAGTCAGGATTATGTATACCTTGAAACTTCTTACATTAAAAAATTGGAGAGCTTGGAATGTGATATCCTCTAAGACAAAGTAGCTTGGAGTACAGTCAAAGATCCACTACCTAGTGAAATTGAGCCTAATATTTCAGGAAAGGAGATGGGCATTCAATGAAATATGAGACTTCCAGATTGCCCTGATGAAAAGACTACAGCTCAATTGAAGTTTTAATCTTCAAATACATGACTCAAGAGAGGCATAAAAAGGAAAACAGGAAAAGGAAACACAGACATACACACACTTTATTCAATAAAAACAAAATGTTTACATACGTACATGGAAAAATGATGCAACTCTTGAAAACTGTATATTTATTACATCATTTAGAAGGGAAACACATAGACAGAGAGGGTGGGTTTAAGTTGATTTTCATGTGATGATAAAAATCCTAATAAAGCACTGAAAACAGATTGTAATTGGAGAAGGGAAAATGAGGCAGAAAAAGGTAAATTACACTATATGAAAAGTCACATAAATATATTACAGTAGTGGGAAAGAAGGGAGGAAGATGAATATTGTTTGAAATTTTCTCTCATCAGATTTAGATCAAGGAGGGAGTAACATAACCAGTGAGGTACTGAAATCTAACTTGCCCTGTAGGCAGTTGGAGAAAAGGGAAAGAAAAGGGAGGGGTGAATAGAAGGGAGGGATGAAATAGTAAGGTAAAATGGAAAGAAAAGGGATGAGGGGTCATAGATGGGAGGAAAGACTGAGGGAGATGGTGGTCAAAAGCAAAATACTAGTGAGAAGGGAAGAGGAGAAGGAAGAAAGAAAAATTTAAATGGGGCAGAGATGAGATGGAGAGAAAGACATATAGTAATCATAATCATAAATGTCAGTGGGATGGTCTCTTCTATAAAACAGAAGCAGTTAGCAGAATGGATTAAAATCATAATCATATAAAATATTTAGAAGAAACAAATTTGAAACAAAGGGATACACACAGGGTAAAGGGAAAAGACTGCCGGAGAATATATTATGTCTCAGCTGAAAAGGAAAACAAAAAGAATAACAAAAATGAAAAAAATTAATAAAAACTTATGGGATGTCACAAAGCAGTTAATAGGGAAAGTTTTATATTTATAGTTGCTTACATAAATAAAATATAAACAGAGGAAATCAATGAATTGGGCATGCAACTAAAAGAAAAGTTAGAAAAAGAACAAATTTAAAATCCCCAATTAAATTCCAAAGTAGAAATACCGAAAATCAAAACAGCAATTAATAAAATTGAAATTAAGAAAACTGTTGAACTATTAAAAAATAACTAAGAGCTGATTTCATGCAAAAATAAATTTAAAAAAAAAACCCTTGGCTAAATTTAATGGTTTTTAAAAAAAGAAAAAAACAAATTATCAGTATAAAAAAGACAAAACTCAATTCACTACCAATGAAGAGGAAATTAGGTTAATAATTAGGTACTATTTTGCCCAACTGCATGTGCATAAATTAGACAATCAGATAAATGGATATTTGTAAAAATATAAACTTCCCAGATTAACAGAAGAAGTAACATACTTAAATATCCACATCTCAGAAAAAGAAATTGAACAAGCCATCAAAGAGCTCCATAGGAAAAATCTCCAGGTCCAGATGGATTTATAAGTGAATTCTATCAAACATTTAAAGAACCATCAATTTCAATACTATAGAGAATATTTGGGAAAATTGGTGGAGACCTACCAAATTCTTTTTATGATACAAATAAGGCACTGATATCTAAACCAGGAAGAGTCAAAACAGAGAAAGAAACTTATTGATCAATTTCCCTACTGAATATAGATACAAAAAATTTAAATAAATATTAGAAAAAGATTACAGCAACTCATCACAAGAATAATACTCTATGATGAGGTAAGATTTGTTCCATCAAAGAGGGTAGGATAAATATTAGGAAAACTATCAGTATAATTGATCATGTCAACAACAAAACTAACAGAAACCATATGATTATCACAAAAGATGCAAAAAAGAGCTTTTGACAAAATACAACTCCCATTTCTATTAAAAATACTAGAGAATTTAGCAATAAATGGAGCCTTCCTTAATTTGATAAGTAGCATCTACCTAATAACATCACCAAATATTATATGTAATGGGGATAAGCTAGAAGCATTTCTAGTAAGTTCAGTGATGAAACAAGGATGTTCATTATCAACCCTCTAATTCAATATGGTACAATAAATGTTAGCGTTAGCAATAAGAGAAGAAAAATAGATTGAAGGAATTAGAATAGGTAAAATAAAGCTACTACTTTTTGCAGATGATATGATGATATACTTAAGAGTATACTAGAGAACTAAGTACACATCTATTTGAAATAATAAGTAACTTTAGCAATATTGCTGGATATAAATTAAACCCATATAAATGCTCAGCATTTCAATATATGACTAACAAATTCCAATAGTAATAAATAGAAATTCCAAATCTATAGACATTATAAAATATTTGGCACTCTACCTGCCAAAACAAACCCAATAACAGAGTTATTAAACACTTTTCAGACAAATAAAGTCAGATCTAAATAGTTGAAAAAAAAAACCAACAACAACATCAATTGTTCCTGGGTAGGCCACACTGATATGAACAAAAAAATGACAATTCTACCTAAATTAATTTACTTATTCAGTGCCATAACAATTGCACTACAAAAAATATTTTATAAAGCTGGAAAAAATAATGACACATTTCATCATGAGAAACAAAAAGTCCAGAATATCAAGGAAATTAATGAAAAGAAATACAAGTGAAGGTGGCCTAGCCATACCAGCTCTTAAATTGTATTATAAAGCAGCAATCTTCAAAACTAATTGCTACTCACTAAGAAACAGAATGGTTACAATAGTAAACATTAGTAAACATAATGGTAAAAAAAAAAAAACAATAGTAATTTACTGTTGGATAAACCAAAAGATTCTAGCTTCTGGGATAAGAATTTATAATTTAACAAAAATTGCTGGGTAAACTGGAAAATAGTATGGCAGAAACTGGGCACAGACCAGTATTTTACACCATATATCATAATAAAGTTAAAATGGGTACACAATTTGGATATAAAAGTTGAGACTGTAAGCAATGTGGGAAAGCAAGGAATAGTTTACCTTTCAGATTTATGGAGAAGGGAATAATTTATGACCAAAAAAGAGGGAGAAAAAATTATGAAATGCAAAATTAATCATTTTAATTACATTAAATTAAAAGAAAAAAGTTTTTATACAAACAAAACCAATGCAACCAAGATTAGGAGGGGAGCTGAAAAACTGGAAAGAATTTTTACAACTACTTCCTCTGATACAGGCTTCATTTCTAAAATATCTAGAGAACTGAGTCAAATTGATAAGAATAAAAGTCATTCCCCAATTGATAAATGGTCAAAGGATATTAACCGGCAGTTAGTAGAGGAAGAGATTAAAGTTATTTATAGTCATATAAAATGCTCTAAATTCATTATTGATTAGAGAAATACAAATCAGAGCAACTCTCAAGTGCCAAATCTCACCTGTCAGATTTGTTAACATGACAAAACAGAAAAAAATGATAAATACTGGAGAAAATGTGGGAAAATTGTAACTCTAATTCATTTTTGGTGGAGTTGTGAAGTGATCCAACCATTTTGGAAAGCAGTTCAAAACTATTCCCCAAAGGGCTATTAAATTGTGCATACCTTTTGACCCTGCAATACCACTTCTAGGGCTATATTGCAAAGACATCATACAAATGGGAAAAGAACCCACATGTGCAATAATATTTATAGCAGCTATTTTTGTGGTGACAAAGAATTGGAAATTGAGGGGTTCCCCCCCCATCAGTTGGGGGCATGATGAAAGAAGTTGTGGCATATGAATATAATGGAATAATATTCTGCTATGAGAAATGATAAGCAGGTAAACTTTAGAAAAATCTGGAAAAACTTATTAACTGATTCTAGGTGAGGGGAGCAGAAGAAGGAGAACATTGTGCACAGTTACAGCCACATCATGCAATGACTAAATTTGATAGATTTGGCTGTTCTCACCTATGCAAGGTTCTAAGACAACTAACTAGAAAAGGCTCATGTTGGAAAATGCTATCTACATCTAGAGGAAGAATTGTGGAGTCTTAATGTAGAAGGAAAAATACTATTTACTCTCTCTCTCTCTCTCTCTGTCTCTCTCTCTCTGTCTCTCTCTCTCTGTCTCTGTCTCTGTCTCTGTCTCTCTGTCTTTTGTTTCTTCTTTCTCTAGCTTCTTTCCATTGCTTATAATTCTTCTTTACAGCATAACTAATGTGAAAATATGTTTAATATGAATGTATATGTATAGGCTACATCAGATTGCATTCTGTCGTTGGGAAGGGGAGAAAATTTAAAACTCAAAAGCTTGTGGAACTGAATGTTGTAAACTAAAAATAAATAAATAAACTTTTAAAAAAAATTTAAAAAAGAATAATCACTCTGAGAGTTGTGTAGAGGGTGAATTAAAGTAAGAAGATATATAAAGGAGGGATGATGATTACAAAATTGTTACAGTAGTCAAATATGATACACAGAAGTAAAATTATTTGTCCAAGGTCACCAAGTTAGTTTTTTTTTTTTTAAGCAAAGAATAGGTTAGAATTTAGTTCATGTTCTTGCCACTCCACAATTCTATCGTCAAGTTAGAACTGATTTATTTGCTTAGGTTTATACTTCTGGGGTTCTTTATACTTACCTCCATTTATTTTTAATTTTTTCCACTAGTTGAATTTTTGTTTATATATTGGAACAGAAAAATGTGTCCTTCTGGCCAGCAATATTGTAAACTCTACCTATTCACAGCTGCTGAGACTAGAAGAAAAGGCTGACATAATCACCAAAGGAGAGGTTCATTGAGGTATATTTTAACTTTGGAGCCTAGATTGTCATTCCATTCATTAACAGTCATCTGTCATATCAAGTAAGAAAAAAATGGAAAATTATAAGTTTCTTTTCATATTATTTAAAGCAATTTGAAGCAACAAATAAGTGACAAAATTTCCCTTATGATTTCATTCTCCTCTCAGCTATAGGAACTACACACAGTAGTGACTCTAACAGGATCTAACTCTATGAAATGAATTCATCTCTTCTATTAATATCATTAAACAATGAACCTTTTCCTCCCTTGTGCTGAAAACAGATGGCAGTGTTATGCTTAAATGTCCATCAAAGAAAAGTAATTTTCATAAATTATCAACTCAGCACAATGAGTATCATTCTTTTAGTTTCCAATTACCAGCTATAGCTCTAAAGAACCAAAATAAACACACAATCAGATAATCAGAAAAGTCAAAAACAAAAGCAAAACAAGCACAATAACAAGAGAAAGAATATTGTTGACAATGAAGTAAGAAATGATGAAATGCAGCAATAGTTCAATTCTTCCACATATTCCTGACCTAATAATAACAAGCATGATGCAACACACATTTCAATGCCCACAGTAATAAAACAAGTAAATTAATAACCAGAACTCTCCACCAGTCTGTGAAGCAAACAATAATAATTATAATTAAAATATTTTATTATACTTCTATCTGTTATATTAATTGCATTGGCATGAGTTTATTAACAAAATCATGAAAACAAGTGAGTCTAATATTTGTTGGCTTTAGACAACAGGTAGAATAAAAACATTAAAACATTTTTCCTCCCACTGTCTTTAATTAAGCACTTATACTAGAGTTCATAAATAAAGCATTAACTGCCATTACTTATCAAAACCACAAGATACAATCTTACTAAACATTTTAAGGAAGCACAACTGCCATATGAGGTAAATGTCTCCTAGTTGGATATCAAAAACGATATGTTGATTTTGTCTATCCACACTATACACTTGGACATAAACTATCTTCTAGTGGCCTGATGTCTGTACTGGCTTCTGAGCCATCTCCATTTTATTGTTCAGTGGCCTACTATTAACTTTACATCAAGTACAATCCCGATGGAAACCAGGCTTAAGGAAAAGGTACGCTGATAAATATTTAAGAACAAGCATATCTGTATCTACCCATGCATGTGTTTGTATCCACAAATACATTGATCTGTATATATTTACATTCACATATATATATACATATATATCAATTCATACAACTTTTAATATGAATTATTAACATTTTTTCCATCACTTTAGGCTGAGAAGCAACAAAACCATAAATCAAACTCTTATTTGTAGCATTTTATTATTTCTGTGGTGTATATGATCACACTGAAATCTTAGCAGTCATCTGTTGAAAATTGTTCCAACAGACTTATATAGGACTCTTGGGAAGTTAAGTTCCTTGGGCATCTCAACCCTGTCTGTTTATTTGCATGCTTAACTGCTGAGAATTAGTTGTGTCCTTTGTTGTAATTCTGACAAGATATTGGAGATTAACCTTATTTCAGGACACTTGAATGCTGGTTATATTCTCTTCCATATCCCTGAAAAAGTCCAATTCTCTTTTAGAGATTATGCTAGTTTCAAGTCTTCTGAAAAGTCAAGCCATCTTTGGCTACCAACACTTGCTTCATTTTCATCTCCTGACAATAACCTACTGGAAGTTGATGGTGTCCCTGCCTGTCTTTGATAGATCTCATAGATTTTAGCTGCCCACAGCACCGCCCCCCATCAGCCTGTTTTCGACACCATACTAGATGCAGCATTCAATCTTCTTGTGTATTCCTGAACTAGGTACATGAATTTAGTGGTATTTCTTTTTTGGTTCTATTGAATTTCTGATTTCTCTATCTCCCTTTTTCATCTTTTCTATTATTTTCTGGGATGCTAGATTGGTGTGAACCCTTTCCATGACATTCTTTGTCACAAGAACTCTAGTTTTAGTCATACCATGCCTTTGCATACATTAGTATAAAAATTACCAGATTTTTAATGCATTCTTAAATTATTTTTCTCTTATCTTTACTTCTTTAATTTTGTTTGAAATACCCAGAGATCCAGATACTTTGGCATAATTTGTTTTGTATCCTAATTCTTGGTTGAATCAAATAATTGTTTGATAAAATAGTTTTTTGTTCCACCTAGAGTTATATTAACTGAAAAAAAAAAACCCCAAAGAGGTAGTATTGCCTCCTTTCTATTTAAATTTATTCCCTTAATTTAATTTCATTGTTTTATACCTGTAGTTAGCATTTCTGGTACCATGTCAAGTAATAATGGTAATAATTGTCATTCTTGGTTCATAATTAATCTTTTTGAGAATTTTTTTTGTTTCTATTACCAATAATAGTAACTCTAGGCCTTGCTAAATATTTCTGACTTGTACTAATAATAGCTTCTTTCATTCTTTTATTTTTAATATTTTCAACATAAGCAGGTAATACACTTTATTAAATGATTTTGTTCTTTATTTACTTATCACTTTAATTAAGCCTTCCTCACCTTTTCTTTAGATTATTATTACAATTGCTTCCTATTGGTTCTCCCTGACTCATGTCTCAAGTAATCTCAATTCATCTTCTGGCACATAGTAGGCAGTAAATATACACTTATGCATTGATATTTGGGGCTTTTGTTTTCAATTGTTGCTAACTTTATTTATCATACTAATGATTTTCTTATTATTGAACCATCTTTGCAATTCTAATATGAATCCAATTTTGTCAAAATGATTTGTAAGATTTATTGCTTTGATTTATTTGATGTTTTATTTGGTACTTAAATTAATGTTCATTATTTTTATTGGCCCAGTGTAATATTCTTATACTAGCCATGAGCTGAGTTACATACTTATCTTAGGATGATAGATCTAGAGTTGGAAGGAACCTCAGAGTCCAACACCTTCATTTTATGTATAAGGAAACTGAGACTCCAAGAAGTAAAGTAACAGTAGTATGAGTGTTAGAGGCAGCTTATCAACTCAGTTCTAACTCTAAGTCAGTAGTCTTTCTATTGTTCTAAAATAAATGATAACATATCATATATGATATCACATGATGTCCTGTAGTAACATATTATATTTTATTGTATTTTATCATATCACATACCATTTTATATTTTTATCATTTTTTTACTCATTGGCATTCAAGCTCTGATCATTGTTTGAAGTTTTATTGCTTGGTCAATTTGCATATCAAAGGTCTTACTCAGTTTTAAATTACACTAAAGAAAGAATTTAATTTTTTTTCCTTTTTCCTTTTTGAAAAAAGGATCATATTTTCTTTAAAAGTCTCACAGAAATTTCTTCCATTACCCTCTGGAACTAGAGTTTCTTCCTCTTCAACTTTCATATCTGATGGCCTTTTATACATGGCTCAAATTATGTAAGATTGACAAAATTATTTTTTACTTCTCTAATTTTATTTTATATATTTGTATATATTTGTTCATTTCTTTTAAGTTTCTAATTTCAAGATACATAATTTTTAGATTACTTCTTGATTATTTATATCCCCTGATCTTCAATTCGTATTTAACTTTTTTTTTCCTATTTTACTTCATCAAGTAAGATAATTATTTCACTTTTTTAGTCTTGTCAAAAGAGATATTTGAAAATCCACTCAATTATGTGCTTTAATTGTCTTACTATTAACATGAAACTTAATTTTGTGACAATTAATTTGATATTTTTCTCTTTTTTTCTGGTATTATCAGATATATTGATATTCCTCCAAAGAAGTCTTTGCTGGGGGCGGAGCCAAGATGGCAGCGTAGAAGCAGCAACATATCGCAGCTCTCACATAGCCACCCCAAAATACCCATAAAATAGGACTCTAAACCAATCCTGGAACTCCAAAACGCACACAAAGATACTTCCCACTAAAGTCATCTCGGCTAGGAGGAACCATATCAGCACTGCAAACTGAAACCAGCCCGCCCTGAAGCCGCGGCTGTGCCCCGGGGGCGGCTGGACGGGAAGAGCTGAGAAGCTTCAGGTGAGCAGATTAGCGGCAGCTGTGAATGGGATTTGTGAAAGGGGGAGATAAGCAGTCCAGCCAGAAGGCCTCCAGAGCGGAAAAGTGAAAGGCAGAGGTTTTGCACCCGCCTCGGCTCTGCAGCTTTCCGACGCGGCCTGCAGACAGCAGGGGGACTGAGCGACTGGGCTAGCCAGGGCTCTCGTGTTGAGTG